>ONZH01021424.1:0-16332 GCA_900303285.1 Rhinella marina
TACGTATAGTGGTATCCTCCTACACTTATATATACCGTACAGTACATCCACCTCCAGTATAAATCAGTATTATAGTATAGAGGTCTGAGCTGGATCTGTACTGTATAGTGGTATCCCTCCTACACTGTATATATACCGTACAGTACATCACCTCCAGTATACAATCAGTATTATAGTATAAGGTCTGAGCTGGATCTGTACTGTATAGTGGTATCCCTCCTACACTGTATATATACCGTACAGTACATCCACCTCCAGTATACATCAGTATTATAGTATAGAGGCCTGAGCTGGATCTGTACTGTATAGTGGTATCCCTCCTACACTGTATATATACCGTACAGTACATCCACCTCTGTACAGTATAAATCAGTATTATAGTATAGATGGCCTGAGCTGGATCTGTACTGTATAGTGGTATCCCTCCTACACTGTATATATACTGTACAGTACATCCACCTCCAGTATACATCAGTATTATAGTATAGAGGCCTGAGCTGGATCTGTACTGTATAGTGGTATCCCTCCTACACTGTATATATACCGTACAGTACAATCCACCTCCAGTATACATCAGTATTATAGTATAGAGGCCTGAGCTGGATCTGTACTGTATAGTGGTATCCCTCCTACACTGTATATATACCGTACAGTACATCCACCTCCAGTATAAATCAGTATTATAGTATAGAGGTCCTGAGCTGGATCTGTACTGTATAGTGGTATCCCTCCTACACTGTATATATACCGTACAGTACATCCACCTCCAGTATAAATCAGTATTATAGTATAGAGGTCTGAGCTGGATCTGTACTGTATAGTGGTATCCCTCCTACACTGTATATATATACCGTACAGTACATCCACCTCCAGTATAAATCAGTATTATAGTATAGAGGTCTGAGCTGGATCTGTACTGTATAGTGGTATCCCTCCTACACTGTATATATATACCGTACAGTACATCCACCTCCAGTATAAATCAGTATTATAGTATAGAGGCCTGAGCTGGATCTGTACTGTATAGTGGTATCCCTCCTACACTGTATATATACCGTACAGTACATCCACCTCCAGTATACATCAGTATTATAGTATAGAGTCTGAGCTGGATCTGTACTGTATAGTGGTATCCCTCCTACACTATATATATATACCGTACAGTACATCCACCTCCAGTATAAATCAGTATTATAGTATAGAGGTCTGAGCTGGATCTGTACTGTATAGTGGTATCCCTCCTACACTGTATATATACCGTACAGTACATCCACCTCCAGTATACATCAGTATTATAGTATAGAGGTCTGAGCTGGATCTGTACTGTATAGTGGTATCCCTCCTACACTATATATATACCGTACAGTACATCCACCTCCAGTATAAATCAGTATTATAGTATAGAGGCCTGAGCTGGATCTGTACTGTATAGTGGTATCCCTCCTACACTATATATATACCGTACAGTACATCCACCTCCAGTATAAATCAGTATTATAGTATAGAGGCCTGAGCTGGATCTGTACTGTATAGTGGTATCCTTCCTACACTGTATATATATATACCGTACAGTACATCCACCTCCAGTATAAATCAGTATTATAGTATAGAGGTCTGAGCTGGATCTGTACTGTATAGTGGTATCCCTCCTACACTGTATATATACCGTACAGTACATGCACCTCCAGTATAAATCCGTATTATTAGTATAGAGGTCTGAGCTGGATCTGTACTGTATAGTGGGTATCCCTCCTACACTGTATATATACCGTACAGTACATCCACCTCCAGTATACATCAGTATTATAGTATAGAGGCCTGAGCTGGATCTGTACTGTATAGTGGTATCCCTCCTACACTCTATATATACCGTACAGTACATCCACCTCCAGTATAAATCCGTATTATAGTATAGAGGTCTGAGCTGGATCTGTACTGTATAGTGGTATCCCTCCTACACTGTATATATATATATACCGTACAGTACATCCACCTCCAGTATAAATCAGTATTATAGTATAGAGGTCTGAGCTGGATCTGTACTGTATAGTGGTATCCCTCCTACACTGTATATATACCGTACAGTACATCCACCTCCAGTATACATCAGTATTATAGTATAGAGGTCTGAGCTGGATCTGTACTGTATAGTGGTATCCCTCCTACACTGTATATATACCGTACAGTACATCCACCTCCAGTATAAATCAGTGTTATAGTATAGAGGCCTGAGCTGGATCTGTACTGTATAGTGGTATCCCTCCTACACTCTATATATACTGTACAGTACATCCACCTCCAGTATAAATCAGTATTATAGTATAGAGGCCTGAGCTGGATCTGTACTGTATAGTGGTATCCCTCCTACACTATATATATATATACCGTACAGTACATCCACCTCCAGTATAAATCAGTATTATAGTATAGAGGCCTGAGCTGGATCTGTACTGTATAGTGGTATCCCTCCTACACTGTATATATACCGTACAGTACATCCACCTCCAGTATACATCAGTATTATAGTATAGAGGCCTGAGCTGGATCTGTACTGTATAGTGGTATCCCTCCTACACTGTATATATACCGTACAGTACATCCACCTCCAGTATACATCAGTATTATAGTATAGAGGGCCTGAGCTGGATCTGTACTGTATAGTGGTATCCCTCCTACACTCTATATATACCGTACAGTACATCCACCTCCAGTATAAATCCGTATTATAGTATAGAGGTCTGAGCTGGATCTGTACTGTATAGTGGTATCCCTCCTACACTGTATATATATATATACCGTACAGTACATCCACCTCCAGTATAAATCAGTATTATAGTATAGAGGTCTGAGCTGGATCTGTACTGTATAGTGGTATCCCTCCTACACTGTATATATACCGTACAGTACATCCACCTCCAGTATACATCAGTATTATAGTATAGAGGTCTGAGCTGGATCTGTACTGTATAGTGGTATCCCTCCTACACTGTATATATACCGTACAGTACATCCACCTCCAGTATAAATCAGTGTTATAGTATAGAGGCCTGAGCTGGATCTGTACTGTATAGTGGTATCCCTCCTACACTCTATATATACTGTACAGTACATCCACCTCCAGTATAAATCAGTATTATAGTATAGAGGCCTGAGCTGGATCTGTACTGTATAGTGGTATCCCTCCTACACTATATATATATATACCGTACAGTACATCCACCTCCAGTATAAATCAGTATTATAGTATAGAGGCCTGAGCTGGATCTGTACTGTATAGTGGTATCCCTCCTACACTGTATATATACCGTACAGTACATCCACCTCCAGTATACATCAGTATTATAGTATAGAGGCCTGAGCTGGATCTGTACTGTATAGTGGTATCCCTCCTACACTGTATATATACCGTACAGTACATCCACCTCCAGTATACATCAGTATTATAGTATAGAGGCCTGAGCTGGATCTGTACTGTATAGTGGTATCCCTCCTACACTCTATATATACCGTACAGTACATCCACCTCCAGTATAAATCAGTATTATAGTATAGAGGTCTGAGCTGGATCTGTACTGTATAGTGGTATCCCTCCTACACTATATATATACCGTACAGTACATCCACCTCCAGTATACATCAGTATTATAGTATAGAGGCCTGAGCTGGATCTGTACTGTATAGTGGTATCCCTCCTACACTCTATATATACCGTACAGTACATCCACCTCCAGTATAAATCCGTATTATAGTATAGAGGTCTGAGCTGGATCTGTACTGTATAGTGGTATCCCTCCTACACTGTATATATATATATACCGTACAGTACATCCACCTCCAGTATAAATCAGTATTATAGTATAGAGGTCTGAGCTGGATCTGTACTGTATAGTGGTATCCCTCCTACACTGTATATATACCGTACAGTACATCCACCTCCAGTATACATCAGTATTATAGTATAGAGGTCTGAGCTGGATCTGTACTGTATAGTGGTATCCCTCCTACACTGTATATATACCGTACAGTACATCCACCTCCAGTATAAATCAGTGTTATAGTATAGAGGCCTGAGCTGGATCTGTACTGTATAGTGGTATCCCTCCTACACTCTATATATACTGTACAGTACATCCACCTCCAGTATAAATCAGTATTATAGTATAGAGGCCTGAGCTGGATCTGTACTGTATAGTGGTATCCCTCCTACACTGTATATATACCGTACAGTACATCCACCTCCAGTATACATCAGTATTATAGTATAGAGGCCTGAGCTGGATCTGTACTGTATAGTGGTATCCCTCCTACACTGTATATATACCGTACAGTACATCCACCTCCAGTATACATCAGTATTATAGTATAGAGGCCTGAGCTGGATCTGTACTGTATAGTGGTATCCCTCCTACACTCTATATATACCGTACAGTATATAATATGACAACCCAAATATCTCGTTGTGCTAAATGCTTCTTCCCATATAAATTGTCATTCATTAGTGTAATCTCACTACAGCCTGCAGTATAAAGAATGGAGGTTTTCTTCTCTGTTCATGTCTGAAGCTGAATTCAGAGTGCTGCTAGTTTCCTGCAGTCAGAGCGGTGCATTGTGGGCTGAGATGAGACGCGTATTGCAGCAGCTGGCGCCATTTTCCTGTCGCTCTGCACCGCGTAGTCTCGACTATAGACTTTTGTATTTTTGGCTAATGTTTCTATTCTCGGTTATGAAGATGTGGAATTGATATTATTCGCTGGTGAACGTATGTTTCGCTGTTTGGTCCCCATATACGAAGGCACTGCCTATTTCCGAAAGTAACCAGCAGCTTTGGATGTGACTGGAGGGGAAAAGCGTGAAATACATGAAGTAAAAATAGTAAAGCAATGCGCCTGTAAAATACTCAACTTTAATGCTCAGATTAAGGGCTCATTCACATGAACGTATTGTCTTTCCGTGTCCGTTTTTGCGGACCTTATGTGGAGCCATTCATTTCAATTGGTCCCCAAAAAAAGTTACTCCTGTGCATTCTGTTTTCGTATTCCGACCAAGGATAAGAGCGCTCTATTAGGGGCCGGCTGTTCCGTTCCACAAAGTGCAGAATCCTTTTTTTTTTTTACATTCGGTCGTGTGAATGAGCCCTTAAACTAGAAATCTCTCTGAAGCTCGATCGCAGGCGCGACTATTTTTAAGGCTGCAGCAATAAAACGCCGTTATACACAAGTGCCCTAAACAATGGCGCCTGTTTACAAAGCAGAGGCGACGTGTGATGATAATACCGCGCTTACACCACACCATGTTCTGTCTCCAGATCGGGCATTAAGTGGTAACCTGATCCATCAGCTGCCGGGTGATAATGGTCTCATCACATAATATGTAAGAAATCCCCCCCAAAGAGAAATGTGGGGGCAACTCCTAGTCCAGGGCCCCGAGGGGCCACATTACAGTCTTTCTGGCTGCAGGGTGTAGAGAAGTTGGGTGACAATGGTGATGGTTTTCCTGCCCCCGGGCCCGATGCCTCCGGGGAAGTAAATAAAGGTGGGATCGGCTGTGTATAGTGTCGCCTGACAGGTGTGCGGGGGAGGGGGGCTCACGACGCACCACGGTCGAGATCCAGTTCACACAGTGCAGCAGTGGTTAATGAACGCAGTATGTCCTGTAGGTGGAGGACTGCGAGAAGATCTATGCTAAAGGCTTGCAGCTTTGGATGTGACTGGAGCATTGAATGTGAGTAGATGGAAAGAGCCGACGTCCAGTCTTCTACTTCCCCCCCATTCACTGACAGGAAGCAGAGCTCTTACACAAAGTCTACTAGGAGCAGCTGAGGTACATTATGTCTCACATCTGAGTAACTGTCTGCGTTTCTCCCTTTCAGGATCACCAACCTTTTGCCAACGCCCATGACGTGCTGGCCCGCTCCAGGAGCCGCGCCAATGTGCTGAACAAGGTGGAATACGCCCAGCAGCGCTGGAAACTACAAGTGCAAGAACAGCGCAAGTCCGTCTTTGACCGCCATGTTGTATTGAGCTAATCGGTGGGAGGCGACACCGCAGCTCAGATTCCTGCACGATGCCGTACCTGCAGCGGAGGGTTTACGGGAATTCACGTGCCCCCCCCCCCCACAAGGAGCAGGAGCCCCTGTCATGTGCTGATTTTTGGGTATTGACCACATTGTAAATACAAATGATCTTGGTAATAAAGCGGTTAATTTATTGTGCTGCTGCCAGCGCCGCGGACGTCCCAGTCCTGCATCATTCTTGTCCCTGCGCCTCCTGAAGGACCCGTTAATAGGACCGATCCGTTCTCGTCACCGACTGCACACTGATTGCTGGAGCGTGTATTGCACGCTCGGCTCTGCTGCATCGCGGCATGCTATAGCTTTACAGGGCGGGCTGAGGGGATGTAGTTTTATGCCGGCTCTGAATCTGGAAAGAAACGCTAATGTGGATTCTGTGATTCTGCCGCAGGATTGTACCGTTACACTGCAACACACGGAAAGGATTAGGTGCACACGGCGGTATTATCGTTTACCGGCAGCAGATTGTACTGTGTAAATGTGATCCGCTGCCGGCAAAGAATGGTTCTGTATGAGGAGGAGTGATGGCATTAGTGATCACTATACTGTGGAGGAGATCTCTGCATGTAAATGAGTCTCCTCCACTGATGAGCGATGACATTAGTGATCACTGCTCCCTATACTGTGGAGGAGATCTCTGCATGTATATGAGTCTCCTCCACTGGCGGGTAGACAATTGTCAGGAAGGAACACTTCTGTATGAGGACGAGCGATGACACTAGTGATCACTACTGTGGAGGAGATCTCTGCATGTATGAGTCTCCTCCACTGATGAGCAGGAGATTGTCAGGAAGGAACACTTCTGTATGAGGACGAGCGATGACATTAGTGATCACTATACTGTGGAGGAGATCTCTGCATGTAAATGAGTCTCCTCCACTGATGAGCGATGACATTAGTGATCACTGCTCCCTATACTGTGGAGGAGATCTCTGCATCTAAATGAGTCTCCTCCACTGACGGTAGACGATTGTCAGGAAGGAACACTTCTGTATGAGGACGAGCGATGACATTAGTGATCACTGCTCCATATACTGTGGAGGAGATCTCTGCATCTAAATGTGTCTCCTCCACTAACGGGCAGAAGATTGTCAGGAAGGAACGCTTCTGTATGAGGTGGAGCAATGACATTAGTGATCACTATACTGTGGAGGAGATCTCTGCATGTATATGAGTCTCCTCCACTGATGAGCAGGAGATTGTCAGGAAGGAACACTTCTGTATGAGGACGAGCGATGACATTAGTGATCACTGCTCCATATACTGTGGAGGAGATCTCTGCATCTAAATGTGTCTCCTCCACTAACGGGCAGAAGATTGTCAGGAAGGAACGCTTCTGTATGAGGTGGAGCAATGACATTAGTGATCACTATACTGTGGAGGAGATCTCTGCATGTATATGAGTCTCCTCCACTGATGAGCAGGAGATTGTCAGGAAGGAACACTTCTGTATGAGGACGAGCGATGACATTAGTGATCACTGCTCCATATACTGTGGAGGAGATCTCTGCATCTAAATGTGTCTCCTCCACTAACGGGCAGAAGATTGTCAGGAAGGAACGCTTCTGTATGAGGTGGAGCAATGACATTAGTGATCACTATACTGTGGAGGAGATCTCTGCATGTATATGAGTCTCCTCCACTGATGAGCAGGAGATTGTCAGGAAGGAACACTTTTGTATGAGGACGAGCGATGACATTAGTGATCACTATACTGTGGAGGAGATCTCTGTGTAATATGGGGACGCTCCAGAAATCAGCAGAATGTTCCCAGTGGTCTGAGAAACCGCATCACAGTTACTTCCAAAAAACAGTGTACAACTTGGCCATAGCTGGACTGAGGACGGCGCGCCCTCCCACCTTCTTCCAATGCTCCTGTGTGCGGCCGTTCTGATTCTTACCTTTATCAGGACAAGTATCCACTGGAAAGCATTCGGATTGATACAAAGTATCTGCAGGTAACGTATGGGATACCATACCAAGCTGACCTACAACTCTCAGCATGCGCTGGCAGTCAGATAGTTGTGATGTCACAGGCTGCAGAGTTCTTATGATGGGGGTGACGGTGAGAATAAACTGTCCCCGATGTCTTGTACGCTGTGTCTAGTGATGTCACTGAATGAATGGCTGCTTGAACTGCAGGTGTTAAAGGGGTTGTCCAGGGTTAGAAAAACATGGCTGCTTTCTTTGAAAATAACACCACCCCTGTCCATGGAGTCAGTGGGGCAGAGCAGGGTGGAAGAAAACAAGTCGTCATCTACAAACCTGGACAACCCCTTTAAGACACTGGAGAAAAGTGAACCCTGTTGGCGGGGTTAAAGGGGCAGTACGGTCCATGTCTGCACCCTGTTGGCGGGGGTTAAAGGGGCAGTACGGTCCATGCCTGCACCCTGTTGGCGGGGGTTAAAGGGGCAGTACGGTCCATGCCTGCACCCTGTTGGCGGGGTAAAGGGGCCCATGCCTGCCCTGGGCGGGGGTTAAAGGGGCAGTACGGTCCATGCCTGCACCCTGTTGGCGGGGGTTAAAGGGGCAGTACGGTCCATGCCTGCACCCTGTTGGCGGGGGTTAAAGGGGCAGTACGGTCCATGCCTGCACCCTGTTGGCGGGGGTTAAAGGGGCAGTACGGTCCATGCCTGCACCGTGTTGGCGGGGGTTAAAGGGCAGTACGGTCCATGCCTGCACCCGTGTTGGCGGGGGTTAAAGGGGCAGTACGGTCCATGCCTGCACCCTGTTGGCGGGGGTTAAAGGGGCAGTACGGTCCATGCCTGCACCCTGTTGGCGGGGGTTAAAGGGGCAGTTACGGTCCATGCCTGCACCCTGTTGGCGGGGGTTAAAGGGGCAGTACGGTCCATGCCTGCACCCTGTTGGCGGGGGTTAAAGGGGCAGTACGGTCCATGCCTGCACCCTGTTGGCGGGGTTAAAGGGGCAGTACGGTCCATGCCTGCACCCTGTTGGCGGGGGTTAAAGGGGCAGTACGGTCCATGCCTGCACCCTGTTGGCGGGGGTTAAAGGGGCAGTACGGTCCATGCCTGCACCGTGTTGGCGGGGGTTAAAGGGGCAGTACGGTCCATGCCTGCACCCTGTTGGCGGGGGTTAAAGGGGCAGTACGGTCCATGCCTGCACCCTGTTGGCGGGGGTTAAAGGGGCAGTACGGTCCATGCCTGCACCCTGTTGGGCGGGGGTTAAAGGGGCAGTACGGTCCATGCCTGCACCCTGTTGGCGGGGGTTAAAGGGGCAGTACGGTCCATGCCTGCACCCTGTTGGCGGGGGTTAAAGGGGCAGTACGGTCCATGCCTGCACCCTGTTGGCGGGGGTTAAAGGGGCAGTACGGTCCATGCCTGCACCCTGTTGGGGGGTTAAAGGGCAGTACGGTCCATGCTGCACGTGTTGGCGGGGGTTAAAGGGGCAGTACGGTCCATGCCTGCACCCTGTTTGGCGGGGGTTAAAGGGGCAGTACGGTCCATGCCTGCACCCTGTTGGCGGGGGTTAAAGGGGCAGTACGGTCCATGCCTGCACCCTGTTGGCGGGGGTTAAAGGGGCAGTACGGTCCATGCCTGCACCCTGTTAGAACATATGGGATGTCTGGCTCGATGCTAATGCGCGTTACATTGCTGTGGTATGGAACAGAATAGTGAATGCAGCTCTGGAAGTGACTGGCACATAAAACGTGTGTGACACTACAGCTGTATGGATGAGAGCGCGTGGCGGCACTATATTTACTATAAATCTGCACGGACGTGTTGCCCCATAAACACGCTCCGCTCCAGCTGGTGGACGCCTCTCGTTTCCCTGTTTCCGATGGCGGCGCTGGTTCTTGTGTACACAACTCCGGGTATTGTCCCAGCCGCTATAAATGACAGGAGGCTCCGTAACGTGAGGACAGAAGAGCCGCCCGACACCCCGGGGACAGAATCATGTTACCATCTCATCATAACTCCCATCATCCTGAAGGTTAGTAATTATTAGTACAATATCACATTATAGGAAGGAGATTATAATTCTGTTCACACTCTGCAGCAGAAAACCGTGCGCCGCTTCTTGTGAATATTCAGTGTTCTCCACTCATCCAATCACTTCAATAGGAAAATCAGGACTGACACTGAACTGCAGCAAAACTGGAGGATCGCTACAATGTGTCGCTCTAATGTGTCGCAGTGTGGTCTGTTCACATTCCCATTGTAGTATTTCCATTGTAGCCTATATTGCCAGATCCATCACACAGGAACTTCAACAGCAGAATAGTGAGTGCAGCTCTGGAGTATAATACAGGATGTAACTCAGGATCAGTACAGGATAAGTAATGTATGTACACAGTGACTGCACCAACAGAATAGTGAGTGCAGCTCTGGAGTATAATACATGATGTAACTCAGGATCAGTACAGGATAAGTAATGTATGTACACAGTGACTGCACCAGCAGAATACTGAGTGCAGCTCTGGAGTATTATACAGGATGTAACTCAGGATCAGTACAGGATAAGTAATGTATGTACACAGTGACTGCACCAGCAGAATAGTGAGTGCAGCTCTGGAGTATAATACGTATGTAACTCAGGATCAGTACAGGATAAGTAATGTATGTACACAGTGACTGCACCAGCAGAATAGTGAGTGCAGCTCTGGAGTATAATACAGGATGTAACTGAGGATCAGTACAGGATAAGTAATGTATGTACACAGTGACTGCACCAGCAGAATAGTGAGTGCAGCTCTGTAGTATAATACAGGATGTAACTCAGGATCAGTACAGGATAAGTAATGTATGTACACAGTGACTGCACCAGCAGAATAGTGAGTGCAGCTCTGGAGTATAATACAGGATGTAAATCAGCATCAGTTCAGGATAAGTAATGTATGTACAGAGTGACTGCACCAGCAGAATAGTGAGTACAGCTCTGGAGTATAATACAGGATGTAACTCAGGATCAGTACAGGATAAGTAATGTATGTACAGAGTGACTGCACCAGCAGAATAGTGAGTACAGCTCTGGAGTATAATACAGGATGTAACTCAGCATCAGTTCAGGATAAGTAATGTATGTACAGAGTGACTGCACCAGCAGAATAGTGAGTACAGCTCTGGAGTATAATACAGGATGTAACTCAGGATCAGTACAGGATAAGTAATGTATGTACACAGTGACTGTACCAGCAGAATAGTGAGTGCAGCTCTGGAGTATAATACAGGATGTAACTCAGGATCAGTACAGGATAAGTAATGTATGTACACAGTGACTGTACCAGCAGAATAGTGAGTGCAGCTCTGGAGTATAATACAGAATGTAACTCAGGATAAGTAATGTATGTAAACAGTGACTGCACCAGCAGAATAGTGAGTGCAGCTCTGGAGTATAATACAGGATGTAACTCAGCATCAGTTCAGGATAAGTAATGTATGTACACAGTGACTGCACCAGCAGAATAGTGAGTACAGCTCTGGAGTATAATACAGGATGTAACTCAGGATCAGTACAGGATAAGTAATGTATGTACACAGTGACTGCACCAGCAGAATAGTGAGTGCAGCTCTGGAGTATAATACAGGATGTAACTCAGGATCAGTACAGGATAAGTAATGTATGTACACAGTGACTGCACCAGCAGAATAGTGAGTGCAGCTCTGGAGTATAATACAGGATATAACTCAGGATCAGTACAGGATAAGTAATGTATGTACACAGTGACTGCACCAGCAGAATAGTGAGTGCAGCTCTGGAGTATAATACAGGATGTAACTCAGGATCAGTACAGGATAAGTAATGTATGTACACAGTGACTGCACCAGCAGAATAGTGAGTGCAGCTCTGGAGTATAATACGGTATGTAACTCAGGATCAGTACAGGATAAGTAATGTATGTACACAGTGACTGCACCAGCAGAATAGTGAGTGCAGCTCTGGAGTATAATACAGGATGTAACTGAGGATCAGTACAGGATAAGTAATGTATGTACACAGTGACTGCACCAGCAGAATAGTGAGTGCAGCTCTGTAGTATAATACAGGATGTAACTCAGGATCAGTACAGGATAAGTAATGTATGTACACAGTGACTGCACCAGCAGAATAGTGAGTGCAGCTCTGGAGTATAATACAGGATGTAAATCAGCATCAGTTCAGGATAAGTAATGTATGTACAGAGTGACTGCACCAGCAGAATAGTGAGTACAGCTCTGGAGTATAATACAGGATGTAACTCAGGATCAGTACAGGATAAGTAATGTATGTACAGAGTGACTGCACCAGCAGAATAGTGAGTACAGCTCTGGAGTATAATACAGGATGTAACTCAGCATCAGTTCAGGATAAGTAATGTATGTACAGAGTGACTGCACCAGCAGAATAGTGAGTACAGCTCTGGAGTATAATACAGGATGTAACTCAGGATCAGTACAGGATAAGTAATGTATGTACACAGTGACTGTACCAGCAGAATAGTGAGTGCAGCTCTGGAGTATAATACAGAATGTAACTCAGGATAAGTAATGTATGTAAACAGTGACTGCACCAGCAGAATAGTGAGTGCAGCTCTGGAGTATAATACAGGATGTAACTCAGCATCAGTTCAGGATAAGTAATGTATGTACACAGTGACTGCACCAGCAGAATAGTGAGTACAGCTCTGGAGTATAATACAGGATGTAACTCAGGATCAGTACAGGATAAGTAATGTATGTACACAGTGACTGCACCAGCAGAATAGTGAGTGCAGCTCTGGAGTATAATACAGGATATAACTCAGGATCAGTACAGGATAAGTAATGTATGTACACAGTGACTGCACCAGCAGAATAGTGAGTGCAGCTCTGGAGTATAATACAGGATGTAACTCAGGATCAGTACAGGATAAGTAATGTATGTACACAGTGACTGCACCAGCAGAATAGTGAGTGCAGCTCTGGAGTATAATACAGGATAAGTAATATATGTACACAGTGACTCTACTGTTTCTGTAGACTATATGAAATTATTCATAGTATAACACAATGTCATTATCTGTCTCTCCTGTGTCCATTAGGGCTCATGCACATGACCAATGCCTATTTTGCAGTCCGCAAAACACAGATACCGGCCGTATGCATTCCGCATTTTATGGAACGTCCGGCCCATAATAGAACATGTCCTATCCTTGTCCATAATGCTGACAATAATTTGACATTTTCTGTGCTGTCCACATCTTTTTCCGCCCCATTGAAGTGAATGGGTCTGCATCTAACCTGTAAAACATACTTTCATGTGCATGAGCCCTTATAATGACAACGCTATAATCCTACAGGTCTTGGCAGAACAATAGGTGGTGATCTGTGCAATCCACTGGAGCGACCGCCTCTTGTCAGTGATGCTTTAGCGTTGTCCACCCTGTCGCTCCCTCCATTCTGTCTGGACAGATCCATGATATTCCATCTACCCCCTGAGAAGTACCAGTGGCACCGCTGTCAGGACATGACTCTTCTCAGCCATGTAGAGACTCCTGGGTTAGAGCATTACTACAGCAGCTTGTACTCTGCCCAGCTCCAATGTCAGCAGTATGGCTATGATGATGGTATCTACGGACCATCATACATTCGTAAGAGGAACGAAAGGGAAAGGCAGCGGGTAAAGTGCGTGAACGAGGGCTACGCTCGACTAAGGAGGCATCTACCCCAGGAATATATGGAAAAGCGACTTAGCAAAGTGCAAACCCTTAGAGCAGCCATCAAATACATCAGTCATCTGCAAGAAACCCTCCGCTGGGAGAACACGGAAGATTCCACAGATGCCATCCGACGGCATGAGAAAGCTACACACAGACATGAACACTGATGCTGCAGTGCAGAGATATGACAAAGTAGTGGTCATGGGGGTGCTAGCTTTACCTCAGCCTGAAATATCTGATCCTGATAACAGGGAGAAATAGATTGTATTCTCCTGTCCTACAGTCATCCTCTCCCCTGAAATGGCTGATAACAGGGAGCAATAGATTGTATTCTCCTGTCCTACAGTCATCCTCTCCCCTGAAATGTCTGATAACAGGGAGCAATAGATTGTATTCTCCTGTCCTACAGTCATCCTCTCCTCTGAAATGTCTGATAACAGGGAGCAATAGATTGTATTCTCCTGTCCTACAGTCATCCTCTCCTCTGAAATGTCTGATAACAGGGAGCAATAGATTGTATTCTCCTGTCCTACAGTCATCCTCTCCCCTGAAATGGCTGATAACAGGGAGTAATAGATTGTATTCTCCTGTCCTACAGTCATCCTCTCCCCTGAAATGTCTGATAACAGGGAGCAATAGATTGTATTCTCCTGTCCTACAGTCATCCTCTCCTCTGAAATGGCTGATAACAGAGAGCAATAGATTGTATTCTCCTGTCCTACAGTCATCCTCTCCCCTGAATGTCTGATAACATGGGGCAATAGATTGTATTCTCCTGTCCTACAGTCATCCTCTCCTCTGAAATGTCTGATAACAGGGAGCAATAGATTGTATTCTCCTGTCCTACAGTCATCCCCTCCTCTGAAATGGCTGATAACAGGGAGCAATAGATTGTATTCTCCTGTCCTACAGTCATCCTCTCCTCTGAAATGTCTGATAAAAGGGAGCAATAGATTGTATTCTCCTGTCCTACATTCATCCTCTCCTCTGAAATGTCTGATAACAGGGAACAATAGATTGTATTCTCCTGTCCTACAGTCATCCTCTCCCCTGAAATGTCTGATAACAGGGAGCAATAGATTGTATTCTCCTGTCCTACAGTCATCCTCTCCCCTGAAATGGCTGATAACAGGAAGCAATAGACTGTATTCACCTGTCCTACAGTCATCCTCTCCCCTGAAATGTCTGATAACAGGGAGCAATAGATTGTATTCTCCTGTCCTACAGTCATCCTCTCCCCTGAAATGGCTGATAACAGGAAGCAATAGATTGTATTCTCCTGTCCTACAGTCATCCTCTCTCCTGAAATGTCTGATAACAGGGGGCAATAGATTGTATTCTCCTGTCCTACAGTCATCCTCTCCCCTGAAATGGCTGATAACAGGGAGTAATAGATTGTATTCTCCTGTCCTACAGTCATCCTCTCCCCTGAAATGGCTGATAACAGGGAGCAATAGATTGTATTCTCCTGTCCTACAGTCATCCTCTCCTCTGAAATGGCTGATAACAGAGAGCAATAGATTGTATTCTCCTGTCCTACAGTCATCCTCTCCCCTGAAATGTCTGATAACATGGGGCAATAGATTGTATTCTCCTGTCCTACAGTCATCCTCTCCTCTGAAATGTCTGATAACAGGGAGTAATAGATTGTATTCTCCTGTCCTACAGTCATCCTCTCCTCTGAAATGTCTGATAACAGGGAGCAATAGATTGTATTCTCCTGTCCTACAGTCATCCCCTCCTCTGAAATGGCTGATAACAGGGAGCAATAGATTGTATTCTCCTGTCCTACATTCATCCTCTCCTCTGAAATGTCTGATAACAGGGAACAATAGATTGTATTCTCCTGTCCTACAGTCATCCTCTCCTGAAATGTCTGATAACAGGGGGCAATAGATTGTATTCTCCTGTCCTACAGTCATCCTCTCTCCTGAAATGTCTGATAACAGGGGGCAATAGATTGTATTCTCCTGTCCTACAGTCATCCTCTCCCCTGAAATGGCTGATAACAGGGAGCAATAGATTGTATTCTCCTGTCCTACAGTCATCCTCTCCCCTGAAATGGCTGATAACAGGGAGCAATACATGGTATATGGACATGTAATGCAGATAAAGACAAGTTAATATATACTTCATGGTAATGCGCTTTCCAATTTTACATAAAATGCAAATATTCTATAATAAAAACGTCTGCAAATACTTTGTGTTTAGTTTCCTTGCCATTTTCAAGATCTTTTCTTGCCATCCATGAATTACATCACTTGTATTTACAAGGGGTTAAATTCTCCCCAGTGCTTGTCTTGCTGAGGGCTTGATACAATGTATTGGTGAAAGAACAGACTCCAGGCTGATCTTCTTCTCTACACTGATACATTGTAACAAGTAGGGTTGTCACAATAACAGAATTTTGAGGTACAAAAGTATCACGATACTCGATACTGATACGATACCTCGCCAAAATAAAGAAGAACCTATTAATGCCACCCTGGCCCTTATCTGTGCGCCCCTCACCCCCCCCCCCCCAGACCTTGCTTTTGACTCTGCTGTGAGCACCACCCTGGCCCTTTCAATGCAGCCCCTGGCTCTTATCTGCGCCCCTTTGGCTGTGCCTACCTGCCCCCTGTCT
>ONZH01021425.1:0-34974 GCA_900303285.1 Rhinella marina
AACAGCCTCCTTGCTGGGCAACTGTGTCATCATCGTCCCTAATCATTTTACACTTTAGTGCCCGTTCCACACCACCATCAGCTAGAGATGGAGCTTGCTCCAGTGTTTGGGCATCAGAACAAACAAAATCCTCTGTTAGCTCCTGCGATTCTTGCATGGGTGGGAACACTGGGTTGATAACATTGGGCAGGGTGGGAGGAAGGAGGGTCAGAGTAAGGTCCCTGCAGTTTCTGCAGGCTATCGACGAGACTGGACTTTGTGGACTTGACTGGGTGGTGGACAGATTTAAAAGGAGAATCTAGAAGGAGAAGGAGGGGTTTGCTGAGCTGTCTGTAAGGGTTGCGGAAATCCTGACAGAACCAAGGCCCCAAACTTGGGTGGGGGTAGCAGGTTTGCCCGTCCCCGCCTCCACAACATTCACCCAGTGTGCTGTCAGGGAGATGTAGCATCCCCGGCCTCAAACCAAGTGTTGGTGGTCAAATGGCCTTTTGCAGTAACCGTGTTACTTGGGCGTGGATGATGTTTTGGGAATGTGCCTGGGCAAGGCAGGGATGGCACAGAGGGAAAAATAGTGATGGCTTGATTGCTTTCCCCCTTGCCTATGGCAGCTGTGGTTGTCATAGGCAACGTGATTTTAAGGGGTGCAGAATTTCTTCTTCTTTTTTGTCTAGTTTGGCTTGGGGTCCATGGCAATGTAGAGGAAAGAAGGTTTCCTTGTATGGTCTCACTTTACAGAGAGGTTATATTGTCCTTTGGAGTGTATTGTTGACCAGGCTGTGATAGTGGCGTAATAGTGCGACTTGGGCGCGTTATATGCACCCAGACATGCTTCCCCTGCTGTCCCAGTTGCATTCCAGCAGTGTTGGCATCCTTTTCTGAGGTTTCAGGGTGGACTTGGTGACCTGCAAGTGTTCGAATTGAGATTTCCAAGTGGCGAGCATTTTTTTCCCATAGACTTTAATGGGATTCGATATTCGGTCGAATAGTCGAATTTCGCGGTCTATTCGAATCGAATTTCGAACTTTCGAATATTTCACTACTCGCTCATCTCTAGTGTGTTTCGGTCCTGTGTGGACATACCCTTATAATATCCAAACTGTAGTCCTGTATTGGTGGTGCTGGCCTATTGTCTATTTGTGCATCCTGCCAGTTGGAACTGGTGCTTATACACAGTATTAAACAGTAATTAATAATTCTGTCTGAATGTTTTAGGTTGTGATGAAAAAAAAGTGATTTTTTTTTAAATTTTTGCATGACTCGTGACTTTGGTGCAAATTGAGCCCCAAAAAGTTGCAATTTACCCAAAAACACTGGCATAAACTGATCACACCTGAGCCAGTGTGTGGACGCTTCTTTTCAGCAATTTGTTGTGCTTGTTAATTATAGCATCCAATTAGCTGCTAATTGGTGACCATAAGGTTACCAACTTTCTGACAGTGGTGAGACATTGTCCTCTATGGTAGCTTCCAAAAGACAGGCCTTCTAAACATTGATGGTGAAAAAAAGACTACAGAGACCCCTGCTGGCCGAAATTTGTGAGGTAAGTTTAGCATTTGTACTAAGGCTTTGGTACATAAGGGGAAACTAAAGGCCCCTTTGCCACGTAAGATGACACCAGCATTATAACTGACACATGGCAGAGATTTTGCACTTGGCCATTCCTTATCATTTATTTATTTTTCTTAAAGCAGTCTGTCACCAGGAAGTCATTTGTAAACCATGCCCAATGTCTTGCAGGGCTAGCTCAGCTGAGTGTAATGATACCTTACACCTAGCGATCTATCCAAGTGCTTGTAATCCATATGCAAATGCGCTATTAAGTGCACGGAGGGAGGGCCCAAGCCTTTCTGTGCACCCTTGCTCCTCCTGATTCCTCTTCTAGACCCTCCCTCTCCTGATTGACAGGGCTAGGTCCCTGCATAGTCATCTTGCCTCAAGAAGGCGAGGGTGGGGCTAGCTGAGGAAGCAGGAGGAACAATGGATCCACCTTCAATGCACCTAACTGCTCATTTGCATATGGCTTAAAAGTACATTTTCTCCAGAAGGAAGCAAAGGTGAATTCTATCATTACATTCAGCTGAGCTAGCCCTACAATCAATGTGCCTGGTATAACTGAATTTCCTGGTGACGGATCCCCTTACATATTGTCTTGACATTCCAGGTCATGGACATTTTACTATGCAATTATATGACAAGGGCAGAAAATGTACTTCATGAGCCATGAAATGACAGAATGTCTTACCATTCATGTATAGAATCTGATACCAGCAGGATGTTTACAGTAAAGATATAGTAACTGGACTGGACAATATTAATACAATAACCAAGGTCATGCTGCGAGACTGATCCTACTAAGAAATCTGTTCCTTATTTGTGGCATTCCTTTAGCAGAGATTTCTACTTGGTACACAGGTTTGTTTCTCCTGACCATTCTTGCAGGTAATATCTTGAAATGTACCCTGCAGCTACACAAACAGCACATTTCCATATAACCCAGTTATACTACAGCACTCTAATAAATCACATCTCTATATATGTCCTGTCGTGTTAAATAATTGGATTGTTCTTTGACGTCACGGCAGAAACATAAAGTAGATGATTAACTTTGCAATTCCCAGTGTTATGTACACAGTGCACGATATATAGGGTATATATATATATATATATATATATATATATATATATATATATATATATATATATATATATATATATATAATCTTCTTTCATTGTCTGCAGTCAATATAAGCTCTGTAGAAGGCATCAAGCTCAGAAATCTGCTGGACACCGTGATGACCATTGACGACCCAGTGTTTTTGGTCAGTGGAGTTCCAACTCTTGTGGTCACTATTGATCAGCACGGTGAAGGGGGTGCAAAGTGTGTACCCTTTCAGTTACATAAGTGTAAAAGGCAGGGAGAATGATACACCACACACCCAGGCTTGCAGGAACAGTAACGTTGCTGAATGATAAAGCACAGGCTTAACTGAAACAGTTCTTGTACAAAACTTGGTGGTTGCTACTTTGAGGTACAGATACTTAGTGGTTACTACAATAATGCACATATGCTTGATGGTTACTAAAAAGATGCATTAGATGGACAGATGCTTGGGGGTTACTACAATGGTGCACAGATGCTTGGCAGTTACTACAATGGTGCACAGATGCTTGGCAGTTACAATGGTGCACAGACGCTTGGCAGTTAGTACAATGGTGCACAGATGCTTGGCAGTTAGTACAATGGTGCACAGATGCTTGGCAGTTACAATGGTGCACAGACGCTTGGCAGTTAGTACAATGGTGCACAGATGCTTGGCAGTTAGTACAATGGTGCACAGATGCTTGGCAGTTAGTACAATGGTGCACAGATGCTTGGCAGTTAGTACAATGGTGCACAGATGCTTGGCAGTTACTACAATGGTGCACAGATGCTTGATAGTTACTAAAGATGCATCAGATGCACAAATGCTTGGGGGTTACTAAAAAGATGCACATATGCTTGATGGTTAATAAAAAGATGCATCAGACGGACAGATGCTTGGGGGTTACTACAATGGTGTACAGATGCTTGATAGTTACTAAAGATGCATTAGATACACAAATGCTTGGGGCTTACTACAATGATACAAAGATGCTTGACTGTTACTACAATGATGCACAAATGCTTGCCAGTTACTACAATAAGACACACATGCTTGGCGGTTACAACGAGGTACAGATGCTCGGTGATTATGTGACGGAATTGTCAGGATACAGGTAACCTTTCCAGCAAACTGTGCTCCTACTGCCAGACTTTGCGCTAGTTGTTGGGTGATCCAACTTTTTATGTGGTGCACAAAATAATCTTTTGTCAGCAGCACATTGCCCTGTGTAAATAGACATGTCCTGACGACAATGAACCTCTATAGGGATGAACAATCGTAGTAGTGATCATTCATCCCCATATGGCCCGAATATCGCTGTATTTCAATGCCATGATCGGGAATGAATGTTCATATGAACTCTTGTTCCTGATCATGGCCCAGTGATATCAGATTGTGTAAGTGGGCTCTTACAGTAGCAGAATAGTTTCCTCTTAACTAAAGAGGTTGGGAAGAGAAAATGCAGTATAAGCATAGGACAGGGGTGGGGGATAAAGAACTAGTAACCTACCGATGCGTGGGCCGTAACCATTATCACCTCACTTTTAGATGCCATACTGGACACACAGATATGAATACAGATTGTATGTAGTATCTATTACGCTTTCATACACTCACAATACTGAGTCGTTTTTTTTGTAAGAATACATTCATCAAGTGGGTTGTTCCATCTGGACACTGCTTTCTTTAGATGAGGAACCCCTGGAGATTATGTGATCACAAGGTGTTTTTCAGTTAAAATCCCAGGGTATTGGCTGTGATTACCTGGGGTGGCTAAGGGCTGCTGCACTTTGATGCAGGAGAATTGTGAAAATCTATTAACTGGCAACCATGTATTACCACGGTTGTGCTGATTCCATCAAAGCTCCATCTTATTCAGAGGGGCTCAAACATGATGTACATATGGCCCTATCACACAAATGAAAAAATTAAAGATGAAATCTGATTGGTTGCTATAGGCAACTAAGTCAGTTTTCCTTTACATAATTTTTGATAAATCTCCCCACAATCTGTTTAGGCGATTAAAGTGCCATTTATAAAGTGTTTATACTGGGTATGGTCACTAATATTTGACAAACTGAACATGTATTGCCCGAAATGCATTGTTCTTTGTCAATAAGCAATACTTATTATCCATCTGATCCTGTTCTGGAAATTCTGGGCCTGGAAGGTGCTTGTTTTTAGTGGATTCCACTCCCAGTCACCATGTGTTTGTTTAATAGGGCTTATAGACAGGGATTCTCCTCACAACAAAGTTGTCCTTCAAGACCTTACAAATAAGGAAATAATTCAGGTGTCAGCTTATTTGTATAAAACTCTACAACCGGTGTTCCTAAGGACATATAACCAGAAGATTTAGGCTAGGTTCACATAAATCTTTTTGGATGAGGTTTGGAGGCAGATTTTCTTACAGGTTTGCCACCCAAAGCCAGAAGTGGATTAGAAAGGAATCAGTACTCTAAAGAAAGGATTTAGACCTCCTTCCTGCTGGATCCACTTCTTTCTTTGGTTGACAAACCTGAAAGTAAATTTTACATCCAAACCTTCTTCAAAAAACTGTGTGAACCTTTGCTTACAGTGTCCATGGACATTGAGGTGATCAAGGCGTCTGGCAGAATACAAGAAATGAGGGGCAAGAAATACTTGTGGTTTTAGAGGAGCAGGAACTTAGAAGATGACATACTGTTAAGTATTTCTACATGTGTATAACTATATTTGGTGGGGGAGGTGTCTGACCACTACTTGACTTGAGAAGACTAATGAAGTACGAAAGCATACAAATGAGAGAGTCACACACACCGTTTACTTTGGCGCTTTCCATGAATTAGGAATTCAAGCCCAAGGCCAATCCCTGAAAGCTCCACACTTCGTCTACTGTGCTGAAGTCTAATTTTCACTCATTTCCACAGTAGCTGTCTTTTACCAGCAGCAAAATGGATTCTCACTCGGCTTCTTGTACAGGTTAAAAAAAAATGCAATGCACGTCCAAGTTCAACAGAGTTTGGATGAATTTTGTGGGAAGCGTTTATAAAGAGGCAACACATTTCGCCATCAATATGGGCTTTATTCATTGATTGCCGGAGCCAATAATTACGCCTGTCTCTGTATAAGATACAATTTGTTCCCGAATGAATGAACCCATCCCACTAACATCCAAACAGTACTCTGACAGTGGCGGGAGTGGGTTGTTTTTCTGCAGTGAGGTCTTGAAATCTCCGATTTTCTCCAAAGTTTGTAGAAATAAAATATAAATGTTTAATGGAAGTCATCTAAAAGCATATTCTACACCAGTCAGCCAGAACATTAAAGGCACCGACCGCGAACTGAATAATACTGATTATTTTGTGACCACTGGACCCATCACAGGGCAGGCTGTTCTGGCGGAGAACAGCCTGCCGCATCCGATAAATGGAAGTGTAAGCTTACCCTAAGGGAACGGAGCTGAGCTGCAATGCCACACACATAACTTGTGGACAGATTTAGCACTAAAAAGCAGATATACTTTCTAAGACTGCATTCACATTAGCGTTATTTCTTTATGTTCTTCTGCTCCATTATAGGACCAGAAGAATTAAAATAATTGACAAGAACAGAGCCTAACAGATCTCATTAACTATAATGGGATCCGTTCTGTTTCCATAGCGGAGATTGTGTTTTTTTTCTTTTTTCTTTTCTAGAGGAGAAAAAAGTCCTGCATGCAGGACTTTTATCTCCACTATTTTTGATGAACTGTGTGACGGAAATCCCAAATGATCCTCCGATGCAGATGTGAGTGTAGCCTAAGGCCGCTTTCGTGCAGTCAGTTTTTGATCAGTGATTTCCATCAGTTTTGTTAAAGGAACGGCACATCATAGAGCCATAAGAATAGATGTTCCAGAATTGCTATTACATGGGGAATGCATGAAGCTATTTAAACAGGCATGTCAGGAGTGGTGACAGGTCCTCTTTAAGGCCCCTTTATGCTGCTCTGTTGAGCAGAAGATTGTTGGGAAGGAAGCGTTCCTTCAAGACAAGCGCCTGCTCATCAGTGGAGGTGACCACTGCGTTTACATGCAACGATCTTCTTTACAGTATGAGGCGGAGTTATGCCTAATGCCATCAAACATCCCCATTTAGAATCATCTTTTGCCAACAGCAGAGACTGTTTAGATCTGCTGCCGACAAATGATGATTTAGGTGTCCACACCACCGATTCTATTATCCAAGGAACATGCGTTTTGCTCGTTCATTGGATAATCGGAGGAACCTTTTACACCGGCAGATTATCGCTAACAATATTTTGTACAAACGCTTGATAGCGATAATCTACCCAAACATCTGGCAGTGTAAAGTCGCCTTAAAACCAGAACCAGGTCAAAAATACAAAACAGGTGAAAATCTTTCCATTATACCTGATCTCTGTGTAGCCGTGACTCCTGGTTTGGGGTTCAGAATCACTGAAGGCAATCACTGATCATACACTGACTGTGTTAAAGTGGCCTAATCCTGGAATCCCGTTCACAGGCTGTACCTTCAGATCTAAGGACTTCGAGAGAGGACTACTAAAGTTCATTTCTGGTCGTCAGTTCACCAACTAGAAAGGTTTAAGCTGCCGTCAACCATGTTTATGACTTGTCTTATTTATCCTCTCCAGAATATACTTGATGAACAATGACTAATGTGTGGTGCAGAATGATCCTGTACAGAAGCTCATAATAAATGAATGTACTGTGCATTTCCTTTTATTTCATCTAATGGAAACTCAGACAAAAGAAAAGCATGTTCTCCCCGGCACCCAGTGACTTCAAGTGAACTTGTTTTCATTACTTTTCTACATATGTGAGAGTTTGGATTGTACCTGTACAATCAATTGACTGTTGGGGCATTTTCCTTGTACTTAAGAGCCCACTGTGGATGTTTCTTAGGTATTCTCTTGTAGTACGGAGCATTTAGTTACCCTAAAAGGGGGTATTTCAAACCTCAATGTCCCGTTGAGAAGACAACAAAGCCATCTCTGCAGTGTCCAAGACCAAATAAAAAACAAAAAATGCGTATGGAAGCCATTTCACTCGCAGCTTGCAGATTTAAGTGCAGATAGATGAAAGCTTTGCAGGAAATTACCCATTAATAATTGTTCTTGTTATTTCAATGGCAAGCTTCAAATAGTGCAAATAAAAAGAAGGGTACCCAATTTGTAAATTATCTGTAAAAAAAACAATGGTCTTCACTTCACCAATCCTGAAAAACCGTGTGAAATATGCATGGCTTATACTCATGGGGGGCTCCTATGCCACACAAAGAGACACCATTTTTAGGAACGGCGCATGCACTGATGTTCCTTGCATGGAGGCATACAATGTGACTGCTGTGGGGCCCATAGTGGAAAAGGGGGCCCAGCTCTGAGCTGCTTTCATGGCTCAAAGATATAGTGACATAAATTTCCTACAGCTGCCACTAGAGGGGCTCACCGCATTGAGATTTACACAGCTCCTAGTGAGTTCAGTCGTAGCTGTATAAATAATATATGCTGAGCTCCCCCTAGTGGTGGCAGCCAGAGCTTTATCATTTACTATGGATTATGGAGCTCACTGGGTAAGAATAATCAGTTTATTTTTGACAGTTTTATAGCATAAATACATTGAAAAATATAATGTTTGGGCTCAACATGGTTTTTTCCCTGACGTGCAACAGTATCTATCGCTATAAAGGTAGTTTGCACTACAAATAATGTTTTTTGAGGCATTTGTGCATTTCTTGGGTCAGTGGTCAAAAAAGGGACCCATAACAGGTTCCTGTTATAGATTTTACTTTGGGGTCTGGGATCGTCAACATGAGTTTCACTTGAAGATCACAAGCACCAATTCAAGCTCTGTCAAAGGGCCCCCTCAAGCCTCTGGATGCCTATAGCTGTAGCCCTAAACTTCAAGCTACGCCTCTCTGTGCAGTTCAGAAGTATTGTACTGGGGCGCCAACAATACCTATGACAATGGCTGTAATCCCATGATATAAGTCCATTTTTTCCGTATCCATAGAATCTGAGATGCAGTAACCTTCAACCCATCCACCAGAGATTATGGAAATGTAACACCTGCTCTTGACGTTTTCCTTTGCCAATTCTGCAGTTTGACAACGGGGCACTGTTGCGCTTGTTGGGAATGGAGAGGTGGCTTCATATGCGCTGCTCCCTTCATTCAGTTCAAGTATGATGCATTCAACATAAAGGTATGCTCTGGTGATGGAATATCACTATCAACATAGACAATCCCTGTCTAATTTCTGTGTCTGTGCAATGAATTTATCATCCGCAAAGACTGGCAGGATGCCAGGTATGTTGCTCAGATAAGAGAATTACACACAAGCTTAGAAAACAAGATGAAGACTTTTTCTACAAGGTTTAACAGTTTTGACCAAGATTTCTATAGTTTCAAGGGAACTCACCATGGCACATCATTTCATTTATTAATGAGGTTTGCCCTATGTAGAAAAATCTCTGTTGATTTAAAGAGGACCTTTCATGGGTCCAGTCATTATGAAATAACTGGCAGGTTAACTAAGGCCTTAGTGCAGGGATGAAATATCGTTTACTAGTTTGTCTGGGCGCCACTCCGTTCACCGGTTGTGCCCCCTGTTGACTTTTCCCACCTGGTATGCTAATGAATAGCATTGGTTAGGGGCGGATTGGCCATAGACCTTACAGGAAAATTTCCCGGTGGGCCGATGTCCAGGGGCCACCTGAGCCCTCCTCATGGCCGGCCGGTGGAAGTTTTTGGGGATGTATTTTGTGCTGCTGGCAGTATTTTGTCATGGACTGTGGTATTTGGTGTAACTGCGGCTGTTGTGCGCTGCTGTATCCCTGCTTACCGCTGCCATTCTGGGCGTCGTGTCCAGCGGTGAGCTGCTGGTTGTACTTTCCATTCACCGCTGCAGTCCTGAGCTCTGGCTGTGTAGTGCTGTTGCATGATGATCCGCTCCAGAGCTTCCATACTGCCCTGTGTTACGTCACTCCCTCTGGGCTGGAGCTGGTTGATCATGTGACCATGCTAGGTCATGTGGGTTGGTCACATGTCCTCTTTGACCAACCCTGGACCTATTTATGCCGCTCCTCCCTCTCCCTAGATGCCTCAGTGTCAAGGTCCTATCCTGCATATTGGTTATACCTGTTCCTGCTTCTGTTCCTGTGTTCTGACCCGTGCCTTGGTATTTGACTCCGCTACCCGCCTGATCCTTGCCTGCCTGCACTGACCTTCTCGTTGCTGACTCGGATTGCCTGACTACGTACCTGTGCCGCCTGCCCTGACCCTTTGCCTGTCTGACTCTGCTTCTGCCTCATTCCTCGGTCCTGTATTGCCTCTCCTGGATTCGACCCGGCCTGTTGACCACCGCTGTACTACAAGTACCTTCGCAGGTATTCCTGGACCAGCTGCCTCGTGTCCCGACCCTCCTCAGGAGGTAGCGACCTGGTGTTCCCCTCGGAAAGTCTATCCCCACCATCAGGGGTAATTGTGAAGAACGAGGGGTTTCACTTAGACAACGCCCTTAGAGGAGGTAGGGCGCGAGGCACAGTGGGTCCACACCTGCTGGTTCGTGACATTTGGCTCTGTTGGGGTGGTATAATAGACCACAATATGGTATTGCTGGCCCTGCCTTCCATTAATTTGGACCCGACTACAAAAGGGGGCCAATTTTAGTATTTTTTCCAGGGCCAGTTTAAGTTCCCAGTCCGCCCCTGGTATCGGTACAGGGAGGAGGTGACGGCCCTGTTTCTCAATGGGCGTCACCTTCTCCCTGGCTGTGACGCTCTCTGCTGTGATTGGACACAGCAGGGAGAAGGAGATGCCCATTGAGAAACAGGGCCTGTACCGATGCTGTTCATTAGCATACCAGGCAGGAAAAGTGAACAGGGGCACAGCGGGTGAACAGTTATTTCATGTCTGGACCCATGAAAGGTCCTCTTTAACTCCAAAGTACCCATTTGTTGTGCTGCAGTGGACCTCAGCAGTGGTGCTCTCAGCATCTGATCGCGTGCCTGATCTCCCATCAAGGGCACTCCAACTACCAAGATGTGCCATGAGGAAAGAAAGGGTGCACCCTACAGTCACTGCACGACCCTGGGGAGTACTGTGAGTACTATTACCACCATCATAACCAGACAAACCACTCCTCCCATCCTCCATTGCCATATCCTGGGCCGCTGCACAGTCTATTGTGTGTATGAGTCAACCAAGCACCTTATTTCTGACCATTTCAGCAGGAGTAGCCAGAAATGTTCCCCTCTCCCAACTGAAAACACATGCCCACTTAGCTGAGTGTGCATGTGTATGGGAGGTGTCGTTAGGAATAGCTGTTGGATGAACAGATGTTTGGCTAAAGGCTACCGGAAGTGTGGGACCAGCTTTGCTCTTCTCATTTTAATCAGATCTGCTGATGCCTTACAGATAATAAATGGCTAATTCTGTCCACAGCTATCAGCCCAGACACACAGGCTTCTTTGCACAGGTCATCAGAAACATCTAGCGCCACTTATCTCATAGTGGTGAATGGAGAGGTGACCATGCATGTGTGGTGTGTAGAGATGAGCGAATCATCCAAAATTCGCTTTTCCGAATGTTCGTTGATCTTTTCAAAAGATTCATACCTCATACGAATCTATTCGGTGAAGCTGTGTACAAATCATACGTTATTATGTGGTGTTTTGCGAACGTTCGCGCACTAATACCGAATGTACAGTTGTTAAAGGCACGCAATTTATGTGAACACGTACGCATGAGCGTACAAATTCCGTACGAACATGGCGGGCTTTGCTGGAGCGGAATGGTGGAGCAGGAGGAAAGCTCTGAGTCTGACCCCTGGCTACATGATACTGTATCAGCAGATGACAGCAGATCATCCAGCTGTGATTGAGATGAGTGTGCCATCCACTCCAATACCTCATCCACTTTCTCCTCCACTACAATTTTGCGCCTTGGTGGGTTAGCCTGGTGGAACAGTGGCCAACTATTACGAATTCTACAAGTAGAAGCTCCGGCTACAGGTCCTTTAGAACTGCTGACCTGTGCCACCTTCTCCTTTTTTTTGGAGCTCGAGGTCTGGCTGGAACCCTTTTGCTTTTCCATGCCAGACATTTTTCGCTTGACTGTGGCCCTGCAGCTGGTCTTTGTCTCTCTCCCTATCTCTCTCCCTGCCTGATTAATTACTAGCCCTGCACTGGCCCTGCACTTGCCCTGCAGTATCCCTGATATGTGTAATATGGATTCCTAGAAGAATTACACCAATTTTAACAAAACAGTTCTCTGTCTCTCAGAACTTAACAGACAGTGCTTCTGCTCGTCTCAGCAGTCGCAGCACAACTGATGCGTCACTGGCTTACCGAGCCTGAGCCAATTAGAGCAAGCCCTTCCCACTAGGTCAGGTGACCGCTTTCTTCCCGGGCTTTTTGCCGCACGAATAACATAGTAACATAGTTTATAAGGCCGAAAAAAGACATCTGTCCATCCAGTTCGGCCTGTTATCCTCCAAGTTGATCCAGAGGAAGGCAAAATAAACCCTGTGAGGTAGAAGCCAATTTTCCTCACTTTAGGGGAAAAAATTCCTTCCCGACTCCAATCAGGCAGTAAACAGTAAAAGTTTGCTAATTAACATTAGCGTACAATTTATCGGACAAGTACGTATCGAATGCGTAAAAAGCTTTAAGAACATTTTCGAATCTAACGAAGCAAATCTCAAAAAATCCGGATTCGCTTTGCAGCGGAAAATTTCCAAGATTCGTATTGAATCTACGAAGCGGTGAATAGATTCGTTCATCTCTAGTGGTGTGCTTTCTTTTCACCACTATGGGACTTGCGAAAACAGCTGAGTGTGCTCGCTTGGCTACTTTAGGAACTTGAGTGGGGTGCTCTCCTTCATTTTGGGGGCCCAATCTTCAGATAGGAGTGGGTTCCAGAGTTGAGACTCGCACCTATCTAGAATTCATGGCACATCCTAGTGATATGCCATTCATGCTCCAGATGGGCCAACCACTTTAAACAAATATTATCAGGCCATGCATGAGGGTCCTTCAAGATATGAAGGTTAAAGGTGCCGTACCAGGGAAAATATTCTACATTTTTCAAACCAGCACCTGGATCTGAATTAGGGTGACCAGATCTGAGTTTCCTAAAAGGAGGACACCTTTTTTTTTTTCCGTGGGGGGAGGATATTACATATAGGGAATGGGGACCCGAACTTCCCTTTATTATTTTCCATTATAACATGGTTATATCAGAAAATAATAGTTAAAATGGCCTTTAGGGGTTCAAAATAATAAAAAAACCCTCACCTTTTCCGCTTGTTCATGCAGCCGGTGTCTTCTTTCTTCTTTCCTCTGCAAAAGGACCTTTGGTGACGTCAGCGCGCTCACCACGTGGAAAAGGTGAGATTTGTTTATTATTTTTAACCCCTAAAGGCCATTTTAACTATTATTTTCTGTTATAACCATGTTATAACGGAAAATAATAAAGGGAAGTTCGGGTCATTTTAACAGTTAAAATGATTTTGTTCGACTGCCTCAAACAGTTTGAGGCAGTCGAACAAAATCCCGGACGATTTTGAAACCTCCCCCCCCCCGGACATTTTTTTAGGTCCCAAAAGTAGGATATGTCCGGGAAAAAGAGGATGTCTGGTCACCCTAATCTGAATATTTTGGCATTTTATGTAATTAAAATTTTGTATAGCCGTTGAGTTATTTAAAAAAAAATCTATCTGTATAGCGCTTTATATTGTTCTTTTCCTTATTTCTCTGTCCTCCTTAATGAGGTGGACGCACGAGCTCAGTTCCATCCTTCAACTGCCACTAGCACTATCTATTGTTAGAACCTATGACAGTTACAGGAATAGAGCTGCAGTAGAAAGGACATGCCCCCTGAGAAAGAACACATCCCTTAAACTGCCAGCCTGAAAAACAATCTATCAGAGCCATTGGAGCAATGAATGTCGAGATCTTTGAATCCATGTGAAGTACAGGGCTGGTGCTAGCTTTGTTAGAAAGAGGTTGTCATGTACTATATGATGGCCAATTTAAATTTTTTACATCAATCCCAGAAGTGGGACCCGCACCTATCAGACAATGGGGGCATATCCTCAGGGCCATATTTAGGGTTCATGCTGCCCTAGGCACTCTCTGTGAAGACGCCCCCCCCCCCAACGCGACCCATTCCCCCACGCCCCCAAATTTCAGCCGCGCCACCACCCCCCAGCAAAATCTGACCCTATGCACTTTAGTCGTCCAGTCACAGGGGTCGGCCCTATAGGCTGACAATGGAGGCTATTGTGCCTGCATGTATTTACTATATTTCTACATAACTATCGCAGCAATGTACCGTATCTAGAGCTTGCCAGCAAACTTAATGCAACTAAAGGAGTCATGATAAACATACCACATACCAACTATGCACCCACCAGACCTCAGATCAGCAGAATGTGCCCCATCAGACCTTAGATCATTAGAATGTGCCCCCAATAGACCTCAGCCCACTGTACCCCCATCAGACCTCAGATCAGCCCACTGTACCCCAATCAGACCTCACATCAGCCCATTGTGCCCCCATCAGACCTCACATCAGGCTACTGTGCCCCCATCAGACCTCACATCAGGCTACTGTGCCCCATCAGACCTCAGATCAGCCCACTGTGCCCCCATCAGACCTCAGATCAGCCCACTGTGCCCCCATCAGACCTCAGATCAGCCCACTGTGCCCCCATCAGACCTCAGATCAGCCCACTGTGCCCCCATCAGACCTCAGATCAGCCCATTGTGCCTCCCATCAGACCTCAAATCAGCCTCTTGTACCCCCATCAGACCTCAGAACAGCCCACTGTGCCCCCATCAGACCTCAAATCAGCCCACTGTGCCCCCATCAGACCTCAGATCAGCCCATTGTGCCCCCATCAGCCTTTTGTGCCCCCATCAGACCTCAGATCAGCCCATTGTGCCCCATCAGCCCGTTGTGCCCCATCAGACCTCAGATCAGAACATTGTGCCCCATCAGAGATCACATCAGCCTTTTGTGCCCCAGCCCCCATCAGACCTCAGATCAGCCCGCTTTTCCCCCATAAGAGCTGTCCCATTTGCCAGCCTGACAGGTGCCCCCCAGATGTGCACAGCCACAAACACACACACAAAAAATACTTACCTGTTCGCTCCGGACTTCAGCATGCGCCTTCTTCTCCTGAAGCAGTGTGATTCCCGCGAGACTTGTAACCTAACTCCGGGTCTCGTGGTATCACACAGCCAGCCCAGAAGGAAGCGCCAGAGAGCTGCATGGGGATGGGCGGCCACGGCAGGGTAAGGGTTTATTGAAATAACTGTGCGCAAAATGAAATGGCGCCCCCTTCCCTTGCCCCCATCAGACCTCAGATCAGCGTCTTGTGCCCCCATCAGACCTCATATCAGCGTCTTGTGCCCCCATCAGACCTCATATCAGCGTCTTGTGCCCCCATCAGACCTCAGATCAGCATCTTGTGCCCCCATCAGACCTCAGATCAGCGTCTTGTGCCCCCATCAGACCTTAGATCAGCTTCTTGTGCCCCCATCAGACCTCAGATCAGCGTCTTGTGCCCCCATCAGACCTCAGATCAGCGTCTTGTGCCCCCATCAGACCTCAGATCAACACAATGTTCCCCCATCAGACCTCAGATCAGCGTCTTGTGCCCCCATCAGACCTCAGATCAGCGTCTTGTGCCCCCATCAGACCTCAGATCAGCGTCTTGTGCCCCATCAGACCTCAGATCAACGTCTTGTGCCCCCCTCAGAACTCAGATCAGCGTCTTGTGCCCCCCTCAGACCTGCCCACCCAGCCACTTAAAAAAAAAAACATACTTACCTGTCCAGCGCTGCCGCTGCCCTCAGCTCCCGCGCTGCACTGTCTTCCATTCTGGCGCGCACTATGACCTGACGCTGCGTGGAACCTGAGGGCATCGTCAGCGGAGGACAGGTAAGTATGTTTTTTTTTTAAGTGGCTGGCTGGGCTGATCTGTGGTCTGAGGGGGGCACAAGAAGCTCATGGGGAGCGCCCCCCGTGGAAATAATAAAAAAAAAAATTTCCATGATGGTTTTTGAAAAAAATCCCCCCCCCCAATCCTTATAGATTCTCCCAGCGGGGTGCCGCCACCCGCGACCCGCCGCCCTAGGCACCGTGCCCCCAGTGCCTAGTTGCTAATACGGCCCTGCATATCCTAACGATATGCCCTCATTGTCTGAGAATAGAATACTCCTTTAAGTGATAAAAGTAAAAAGGTGGAGGACTATAGGAATATCCGTAAAACTTAAATATGGTTGAAGACACCCCATGATGACTTCCCATTGAAAACCAGCAGAACCCAGCAGCAGGAATCTAATGTGTATGTGCACTTTTGGGCAAGATATGAAAAAAACATTAGTTCCCTTCTACAAACTTCAGACCTCTTCTTTTGTGATGGTGTGAGTACCAGCATGCTTTTCTCAATAGTGATCATATATAATTTACTTAAGTACAATTGCACTTCACAAAGCAAAACTAAAAATACCATCCCTCAACGTGAAATATACAAATGAATGCAAAGAGCGCCATCTGGAGGCAAACAGAAAACATTTCATCTCTTCCAACACAAACCTTTTGCTTATTTTTATATGCAAAATAAGGTTTTTTTCGGCTTTACGTTTTCGTTTTGCGCTCCCTGCCTTCAAACAGCCATAACTGTTTTATTTTTCTGTTCACATAGCTGTTTGAGGGCTTGTTTTTTGCGGGACAAGTTGTACTTTCCAACGCCACCATTTAATATTGCATATGGTGTAGTGGGAAACGAGAAAAAAATTCCAAATCGGGTGAAATTGCAAAAAAAAAAAAAACGCTATTCCGCTACAGTTCTACGGGTTTTTTATTTACAGCATTCGATGTTCATTAAAACTGACCAGTTACTTTCATTCTACCGGTCAGTACGAATCCGGCGATACCTAATATGTATAGTTTTTCCTGCGTTTTGATAATGATAAAATAATTATAATGTTGGCCTTTTTTTTTTTTTGTCATATCTTGACCCCTATCTTTTTGGTATTTATGTGTACGGAGCTGTATGGGGGCTAATTTTTTGCGGGGTGATCTGAAGTTTTTATTGATACCATTCTGGGGTGTGTATGACTTTTTGATCACTTTTTATTTAATTTTTTTTAGAAAAAAAAGCGACAAAAAACAGCGAATCGCCATTTGGACGCTTTTTTCCGCCACACAATTCGCCGTATTGGAATTTACGGGCGTTTTCGGTCACGGTGATATCCATGATGTCTATATTTATTGTTATTTAGGTATTTATTTTTTAATTATATGGAAAGGGGGGTGATTTAAACTTTTATATTTTTTATATATTTTTTAACATTTTTTAAATTTTTTGTGATTATTTTAAAGCTCAAATATGAGCAAATAGATTGTGTTTTTTTATTTTTTCTTTATGAGCAATGAGGGTTTTTTAATTTTGAATTAATGACCGAATTTGCTCATTTCTTATCCTGGCCTGCCATCTAGTGGCCAGAATAAGAATTGCACTTTGAAAACTGTAAACCTCATCAGAGAGGTTTACAGCTTTCAGATCGTGTACAGACACCCCGATTGGCCACACGGGGTGCCTGTACACCACCCAGAAGCATATGCTTCCGGGTTTAGACGCAACTAGATGCCGTAATGCCGTGAAGTATAGACATAAAAACCATAGAAAACAGAAGATATCAAAAGACTAAGGGGGTCATTTATTAAACAGAAATATGCCTAAATTAGGTTAGTTGCACCACACTCTGAGACTTTTCCACACTCACGCCAGGTCTAAAATAGTGGGTGTGGTCTGGGCTGGGAAAGGGCCGGCAGGCCCGCCTCATTCATCATTTTCTACACCTGTTTTAGACGTAGAAAATGGTCTAAATGTAAGCCAGCACCTGGAACTTTCAATCTTTGGTTTTGTCTCACAATCGCTCATGGAAATCACTGACAAAAACACTGACACATGAATGAGGCTTAAAGGGGTTGTCCAATTTCTCACCCACCCTCCCCCAATATGTGCCAGGTGACGCTAGGGAGGCTCGTCCCTGTCCCCGCCTACCAATGGCTGCCCCCCCCCTCCCCGACACTGGATGTTTTCATCCGTGTGCAGGGAGAAGCAGCAGTGGCAGTGTGGGGACCAGGAGTGGCGCAGGGAGCAGGGTAAGTATATTACCTGTGAGGGGCCCGGCACGTGTGGGGGGTTTGAGAAATTGGATAACCCTTTAACTCAAGGACCCTTCTCAAGAAATCTAGTAACTATAACTTGTAATATTTTTTTTTTTGAAACTTTAGATTTTTATTTGAGAGTTTCTTCAAATGTAACAGGCAATAAACAAAATATCGTCAAAAGGTAGCAATACAATAAGCATCAATGTCAGTCACATATTTTACAAACTTGTAATATTTTTACACTCCATAAATACATCTAGGCCCCTCTTGAAATCTTTTAGGGAACTCACCATCACCACCTCCTCAGGCAGAGAGTTCCATAGTCTCACTCCTCTTACCGTAAAGAATCCTCTTCTATGTTGATGGAGAAACCTTCTTTCCTCTAGATGTAGAGGATGTCCCCTCGTCATGGTTATGGCCTCTTGTCAAGGTGTTCATGGCCTTTAAGTAACTCAAGTTTATATTGCCCTTACGACACTACTGATGAATGTGCCCAAAATCAGATTAGATTTCTGGACTTTCTTCAAGCTGTAAACGACCTTTTCAATTTCCACTTGTAAAGAACCACTGTAAGAAACATCTCCCTGTCTATCAGGTGTGCACAGGGCTGGAAAAATCCAACCTCAGTATCTGGGGCTTGTGTCTGAAATGTTCTATTTATTGCAGCTTAAATTTCAAATCGTGCAGCTTGGAAATACCAAAGTCCATTATATTCCCATATGAACAAAGGAAGGCGGACGGGTTATTATTTACATCTGACAGCTGCTTCCTACCAGCTCAGAGGTGGCATGACAGCGCAAACACTGGGCTGTGTAAGTAACACTTTCTAAATGGTATTAATTCACTGTCTGCAGACGTGTTATAGGATATCTATTATCCAAATGTCAGCATACGGTAAGTCAGTAAATTCGCAAACAAGCAAACTTCCATTGCATACTTCATTCTCCACCTTTGGAGTTACCTTAAAGTGAATGTACACTTTTCTTCATCCTATAATTTTTAAATTGTGCTGGTCAATTTCATTATCGGCGTTATCCCAGGAAAAGTATTAAATGCAATGAGCAGAGCATGTCAAATGAAGTATTACTGCAATATGCATGCAGTAACAATATTGTAACATTTTCCTCTATTTTCTGTCGGGTAGCGCCCCCTGCTGTTTCTGGTCCACCTTCTGCATTCACAGGTGGACTAACATGCTCACTGCCTTTCCTGTTCCTCTCCCATCATTACTGGCATAAGCCTGTATTAGGCCTCTTTCACACCAGCGCCAGCACGGATCCGGCAGGTGAAGGGTGCCGCCGGATCCGTGCTGCCGCATGAACACATGTAGGCCCGGAGCAGCGCACACACATAAACATACACATACACATACACAGACACATAAACATACACATAAACATACACAGACACTTACCTGTTCCAGCAGCTCCGGACCTGACCAGCGACGAGGAGGACGGCACGCACAAAGGGTAAGTTTAACCACAGCGCCACCTGCTGGAGGGAGGGGAAATTGCAGGGAGATGGATCCATCAGGAACTCCATTGAAAGTCAATGGAGGACGGATCCGTTTACCATTGTGTCACACCAAACGGATCCGTCCCCATTGACTTGCATTGGGGGACATGACGTCTTGGTGCGGATACCCAGACCGGAGAGCAAACCGCAGCATGTTGTGGTTTGCTCTCCGGTCTGGAGACGGAACGGAATGCTTCTAGGAGCATTCCGTTGTTTTCAGTTCAGTTTTGTCCCCATTGACAATGAATGGAGACAAAACTGAAGCGTTTTATTCCGGTATTGAGCCCCTATGACAGAGCTCAATACCGGAATATTAACACACAAGTGTGAAAGTAGCCTTACACTGCTCGATTTTTCAGCAGATAATCGCTAACGAGTGTTCACATTAAGGCTCGCATCTGGCAGTGTAATACTGCTGCCAATCCAAATCTTTTGACATGTTAAAAAATTATTGTTTGCAGGCTGCAGATTGTGGAGTCTAATAACGTCAGCAAAACCACTAGGGATGAGTGAATTGACTTTGGATAAAACATCTGAAGTCGATTCACATAATACTTCGTTTGAATACTGTACGGAGGGAGCGCTCCGTACAATATTAGAATGTATTGGCTCCGGTGAGCTGAAGAGACATCGTCTAATAACTTCATAAATTAATTTTGGTGAGTGATCGTTGACTGCTAGACATCCCTCTATGATGCACTTAAAGATATTTTGCCCCAGTTGTCATACCTTGAGAGGGGGCGTATCATATGACTGAGAGAAGCAGAATGGTCATTTAGACAAACTGCCCGCCATCTAGGCCATTCTGAGTTAGCAATTAGAAGGTCTTGGGGCAGTGGTTATGTGAGGGCATGCACACATGGTGAACAAGCTCTGGACTGCTCAGACAGACCACTAGGAGAAAGGATCATTTAAACCGCCAACAAGCACAAGCAGCTCCCACAGTTTCATTGTGCACCATCCAGACACAGGTCGCACCTTCATTACACTCATGTCCCTACCCAGACCATTTCCAGGAGTTTAGCATATGGAAATTTGATATCATGGTGCCCATTATGTGTCTTGTCATTGACAGCCAGCCACCATCACCTTCATTTGCCGTACTGTCATGAATGAAAAATCTGGACTGCTATGGAATGAAATTGTTGTCTTTAGCAATGAATCTAGGTTTGGTTTTGGATCCATCGATGGCCGGGTTCCAGTATGGTGGCCTTGTGGTGAGCACTTCAATCCTGCCTTTGCTGTGGAGTGACACCTTGCCCCAACTGCTGGCGTGATGATCTGGGGAGACATCACATATGCAGGGGTGTAGCTAAAGGCTCATGGGCCCTGGTACAAGAGTTCAGCTTGGGCCCCCCTTCCCTCAGTACTTTGTGTGTCTTCTTATGCTGCTCAAGGGTATTTGGGCCCCCCCAGGCTCCTGGGCCCGGTAGCGACTGCTACCTCTGCACCCCCTATAGCTACGCCTCTGCACATATGACAACTGGTCACCCCTAGTAGTGATACGAAGGACCCTAACAGCTCAGCGATCTGTGTAGGACATCCTGTGGCCACATGTGATGCCTCTCATGGTAGGGCTTTCAATTGGCATTTTTCAGCTGGATAATGCACGCCACACAGAGCAATGGTTGCCCAGGAATGTCTTTACAACATTGGATTTCTTTTCTCTACCACTTCCTTGGCCTGCTGGCTCACCAGATTTATCTTGAGCATTTATGGGACCAGCTAGGATGCCAGCTTTGGTAACGTACAAGTATGCAGGATCTACAGGCCCAGCTGCAACATCTGTGGGCAAATGTGCTGCAGGATACCATACAGAACCTGTATGCCTCCATGCCCAACTATATCTCATGTTGTATCCAGGATAGAGGCAACCCAACAGGTCCTAGAGCCTCCTTACAACGATACAGTTTTCTCCAATAAACTTATCCTTTAGCTCTAATATTGTAATCACTTACATAGTGGATCATTGCATTCACACATGGAAAGTTTCATTCAACTCAAACAACTCCTTCTTGGTGCATTGTTTTTTGTCAATAAGCGTATATAACTTTCAAAAGCAAGACTTTCTTGGATACAATGTGAATGTCTGTGTCTTCTCGGTAACTTAGTAGAAAATACACCACTTATAATTAATTTCCAGACCATTTCAACAAGAAATTGGTGGAGATTCTGAAGGCTGTTGTGTATCTGCTCGGCTTCAGTCTCTCCTTGTCTATTCATACAGTAGATCAGAAGGGTTAAGTGCGGTGTTGCCATGGAAAACTTTATTTGGAATATACGTACGTAATGATAGAAAATAACTCAGAACTTCCTTCTCTAAGTCACAATACATTTAATTCACACAAATCTACATTATAGAAGCTAAGCAGACTGCACACCAAGACGTCAGACTGGGTCCCACCGGAGGAAATGATTCTGAGGGCCCACAGTCCATTATACAGAACATGTGCACGTACTGTACACTTAGAATGTCATCCTCATCTTCATTATTATTATATGGGTTAATAGGTTATTTAGAAATCATCTCAGATGCTGACTGGCACAAATTGGTTATCTTCTGTGGATCATTATTATATTTGGAACCATTACTGTGTCAGAGCTTGGGCCCTCTGCTGCTTTGGTGGGCTATCCCATCCCCAGAGTTGACTTGACTGTGGTCTTGATAGATAAATGTGGTCCTACTCAAAATCTAGGTCTCAATAGTGATAACTTTTCTTTTTAATAAAAAATTGTGGATTTTTTTTAGTTGACATTCTGTGATATACATAGTAACATAGTAACATAGTTTGTAAGGCCGAAAAAAGACATCTGTCCATCCAGTTCAGCCTGTTTTCCTACAAGTTGATCCAGAGGAAGGCAAAAAACCCCTGTGAGGTTGAAGCCAATTTTCCTCACTTTAGGGGGAAAAATTCCTTCCCGACTCCAATCAGGCATCAGAATTACTCCCTGGATCAACAACCCCTCTCTAGTAACTATAACCTGTAATATTATTACCCTCCAGAAATACATCCAGGCCCTTCTTGAACTCTTTTAGTTAACTTACCATCACCACCTCCTCAGGCAGAGAGTTCCACAGTCTCACTGCTCTTACCGTAAAGAATCCTCTTCTATGTTTATGTACAAACCTTCTTTCCTCCAGACGCAGAGGATGTCCCCTCGTCACAGTCACAGTCCTCGGGATAAATAGATGATGGGAGAGATCTCTGTACTGACCCCTGATATATTTATACATAGTTATTAGATCTCCCCTCAGTCGTCTTTTTTCTAAAGTGAATAACCCTAATTTTGATAATCTTTCTGGGTACTGTAGTCCACCCATTCCAGTTATTACTTTAGTTGCCCTCCTCTGAACCCTCTCCAGCTCTGCTATGTCTGCCTTGTTCACAGGAGCCCAGAACTGTACACAGTACTCCATGTGTGGTCTGACTAGTGATTTGTAAAGTGGCAGGACTATGTTCTCATCACGGGCATCTATGCCCCTTTTGATGCAACCCATTATCTTATTGGCCTTGGCAGCAGCTGTCTGGCACTGCTTTCTACAGCTTAGTTTGCTGTTTACTAAAATCCCTAGGTCTTTTTCCATGTCAGAGTTACCCAATGCTTTACCATTTAGTATGTACTGGTGACTTGCATTATTCCTTCCCATATGCATAACCCTACATTTGTCAGTGTTAAACCTCATCTGCCACTTTTCTGACCAAGCCTCCAGTCTATCCAGATACTACTGTAGCAGTGCACTGTCCTCCTCTGTGTTAATTACTTTAGACAGTTTAGTGTCATCTGCAAAAATTTATATTTTACTATGCAAACCTTCTACAATATCATTAATAAATATATTGAAGAGAATAGGACCCAATACAGACCCCTGTGGTACCCCACTAGTGACAGTGACCCAATCTGAGTATCTACCGTTAATAACCACCCTCTGTTTTCTATCACTGAGCCAGTTACTTACCCACATACAGACATTTTCTCCCAGGCCAAGCATTCTCATTTTGTATACTAACCTTTTATATGGTACCGTGTCAAACGGTTCGGAGAAGTCCAAATATACGACATCCATTGATTCGCCGCGGTCAAGTCTAGAACTTACCTCCTCATAGAAACTGATTCAATTGGTTTGACATGACCGATCCCTCATGAAGCCATGCTGATACGGAGTTATTTGCTTATTTTCATTGAGGTACTCCAAGATAGCATCTCAGAAAACCTTCAAACAGTTTACCCACAACAGAAGTTAAACTTACCGGCTTATAGTTCCCGGGCTCTGTTTTTGGACCCTTTTTGAATATTGGCACCACATTGGCTATGCGCCAATCCTGTGGAACACTCACCGTCAGTATAGAGTCCTTAAATATCAGAAATAAGGGTCTGTCGATGACATTACTTAATTATCTTAGGATACGGGGGTGTATGCCATCCGGTCCTGGTGATTTGTCTATTTTAATATTTTTAAGACGTTGCTGTACCTCTTCCTGGGTCAGAGAGGACACTTTTAAAGGGGAATTTACTTTTATACTCTGCATTTCATCTGACAGTTTATTTTCCTCAGTGAATACAGTGGAGAAAAAGTTATTTAGTAGCTTCGCTTTCTCCTCATCGCTCTCTGCAACTCCCCCCTCATCACTCTGTAAGGGGCCGACACCTTCAGGTTTATACTTTTTAGTATTTATATAATTTAAGAGCATTTTAGGGTTAGTTTTACTCTCTTTGGCGATTAATCTCTCGGTCTCTAGTTTGGTTGCTTTTATTTGTCTTTTACATATTCTATTTTTTTCCTTATAGTTTTTCAATGCTTCCTCGCTCTCTTCCTGTTTTAGTGATTTAAATGCTTTCTTTTTGTCATTTATTGCTTTCTTTACAGTTCTGTTTATCCATATTGGTTTTTTCCCGTTTCTTATCATTTTATTCCTATACGGTATGTACCTCTCACAATTAGATATTAGGATGCTTTTAAAAATATCCCATTTTGTGGCTGTATTTTTATTTTTGAGGACTTTGTCCCAGTTAGTTAGGCCTATGGCCTCTCTTAGTTGGCTAAATTTAGCTTTTTTGAAGTTTGGTATTTTTGTTCCTCCCTGAAGAAACGCTCTTTTGAATGACAATTGGAAGGTTATTATATTATGGTCACTGTTTCCCAGGTGTCCCCCAACCTGCACATCTGTTGTTCTGTCAGGTCTATTGGTTAATACTAAGTCCAGTATGGCCGTCCCTCTAGTGGGGTCCTCAACCAGTTGGGAAAGGTAATTGTCTTTGGTTATTGCCAAGAACCTGTTTCCTTTATGAGATGTACAGGTTTCAGTTTCCCAGTCTATATCTGGGTAGTTGAAGTCCCCCATAATAATGACCTCATTATGATTTGCCGCCTCGTCTATTTCATTTAGAATTAGATTTTCTGTGGTCTCTGATATATTGGGTGGTTTATAATAAACCCCTATTAGTATTTTACTATTGTTTTTGGCTCCATTTATTTCTACCCACATGCATTACTGTTTAATTTTATAGAATTATTTATTATTGGGAGAAAGCATACAATTGCAATTCCAAATTTTTACATTTTTATTAATGTTATTTACCTATCACTGAAAATAATGTGCTGCATAATTTTTATGGTTATGAAGATATCACATAAGTATCTACTGTTTTTGGATGTTTTTTTTATTAGGTGTATTAAAAATATGCTCATGTGATTTTTAACTTTACTGAAAAAAAATGTATTTTTTAGTCCCATTAAGCAGTTTTTACTTTTTTTTTGTAAATATAATGTCCTGGTAGCTATCACTATATCTGTATGGACAGCAGACTCTGCCTCCTAGCCACCAAGATTTAAAGGGGTACTTCCATGAACATTTTTATCACCAATTACGAGCTAATATGTGAATATTCTGGGTTTTTTTATTACAAAAATGGTATAATTATTTAAGTCATTCCATATATTTCCTGCCCTGACTCTTTAACTTCCTGTTTATTTGGACTTTTAGCATGACAGTATTACTTAACAATCTCAGTCAGAACATTTACTGCTGCCAGAGAAGAAAGGAGAATGATTGACTCAATTAGAGAATCACACATTATATTAATCAATACAATGATCTTCTGTGGGCATCTTTATCTAGGCCTACCAAGAGAATAACAGAACTGTTATATTATTATCTCTATTCAACGAAGCTATCATTTTCCCAACAGATATTTTCCCCTCACAGCAGCAGTAAACTGACAATGGATTACCTATCTACATAGATGTTTTTGCTCTCTCTTTTGACTGCTACAGAAGGGGCCAGATTTATCACCGGGCTCAGGCTGGATGATAAATGCGGTGCAGGAATAGACACTTTTGTCCAACCTATATCAGCTATTAGACACAAACACCAAAAAAATGCCTATCACACATATCATAAGGTGTGTCACTACCAACAATATATCAACCTACAAAATGCCCCCTAACAGGGCAGAAAGACACACCGATAGCAAGATGTATGAAAAATATCCACATTTATTAATTACCATTAAAAATACATATCACAATACATATAAATTATATATATGAGCAAAGAACAAACAGACCAGAGTAATGGGGCTGAGCCAGAGCCCAGACATCTGGTAACAAACACTCCCAATAAGATGTTATACATATACCATGGTGACATAACATTTTATTGGGAGTGTTTGTTACCAGATGTCTGGGCTCTGGCCCAGCCCCATTACTCTGGTCTGTTCTTTCCTCATATATATAATTTATATGTATTGTGATATGTATTTTTAAAGGTAATTAATAAATTTGGATATCGCCCTATATCAGCTATTACTTGGCACAATTTTAGTGTACAATGTTGCAAAATATACCACAGCCCTTTACCATAAAGCCACACCCATTTTCAGGTAAGTCATGCCCCCCCTCCCCCTGTTGGGCTAGTCATAGATAATTTCTCTAAACCTAGATATTCCAAATTGCGGCATATTTTTGGTGCAATTTACACCAAAATTTAGGTGCAATCACTTTAGTAAATGTGGTCCTATGATTTTTCTCCAAAATTGAAACTGAGAAAGAGACAAATTTGCTGTTTTTTCTTTCCAAACCAGCAGAACATACATCACCTTTCCAAAGCTAGGTCACAAGGGTATATGTATCATAGAGGCAGCACATATGGCAGCTCTATGAGGCCCCTTGGAAAGAGAGAGGAATCCTTTCCAGGTTGGCCTTGTCCACACTAATGGTTGGGATGTCAATGTTAGAAAAACAAAGAAGAGGTAAATGTACTCAAATCATGAAAGTGAGATGGGTTTGGGACCTCCTGTTTTGGTGGGTAGCAGTGTGGAGGTGTCAAACTGCCTAATATTTTGCCATGCCGCCTTTAATGTCCATCACTGCTAGGGCATATAGATTTCAGATATGCTAAGGACATGTGTACATAAATGACACACCTTGAGTATACTGGTGTAGCCATGCTTTTATTCATTCAATCCATTATGCAGAGGCTATACCTACTCAGCCCTCAGAGACCTATTCTCTGACCGACATGATAGCTAATCCTACACAAGCGTGTATACAGTGACACCAATGGAGACCTATTCTTTTGGTATCTTAAAATGTATCCTAACCCCATTTAACATATAATTAGATCCTGGAGCTGCCTGAATAATTTACACCGCAAGAAGAAGCATGAAGCGGCTCCTGTTACTCCTTTGAGCCTTGGAACAAGTTTGGTTCCTTCTGGAATAACTTTGTGCTAATGCCGAAGGCGGTTTTACTTTCTACTGAATTACATTGTCAATCCACACAATCCAATTAATAGTCTTTATTTTCTCTGACCATAATGTAAAAACTTTTCCCCTTAAAATAATGGTTATAATGGTCAAAAATACCCCCAATAAATTGTTTGTTCTCAGCTATGTAGGGGAGAAACACCTGAGGGTACAGCCACACATTCAGGTTTCCTGAAGCCAAGTTTGGAAGCCAAAATCAGGAGAGGATTCCAAAAAATCATATCTGTCTTTTATATTTTATGCTTTCTTTCCTCTTATGATCCACTCCTGATTTGGGCTTCCAAAACTTCATCAGGAAACCTGAATGTGTGGCTGTACCCTAAAGCTCTGCCCACAACACCTTTACGCATTGCGCTCAGAATGACTGCCAAATGAATACCTCTTATGTAGGTCTTGAGCTATATAACAGAGGTGCACAAACTGCGGCCTGCAATACCATTCTCTGCAGCCTCAATCCTTTCTGGGACCATCATATTTGGGTAGAATCCAAAAAAATGAAAAATCTCAAGCACTCTGCTCTCAGGCTGTTCTCCAGATTTGGCATTGCCGGATACTGCCACCTGACTGCCGGACCCTATTGACTAAAATGATGTCCAGTAGATCCACTAGATACAGGGAAAATATACTGAGAATCAGTTGGACAAAAACAACTGCACACAACGATTTTAATCTGGTCAATTCCCGGCATTCTCTGCCTGATCACCCAGCCGGAACAGCCGGCTGCAGATATGAAAGTAGCTTCAGCCATATCCATACCATCATACCGTATCTGGGACTCCTCTCTGTTTTGATCAGTATTCCTGAGAGGTAAAGATGAATTTGCAGATGATGCTCTCCATTCAAGTTTACAGGGCAGGAGTTTTACAACCCTTGCCTGTAACAACACTCTTTTAGGATATGTCTGCTAATGACCGTGTATGGGTGCATCATTGTGTGTCAGGAGAATTTTCTGCCGTACACACTGAAGGTTGATCCAGGGAGTGAACCTAGTCTCATATAGCTACCGCTGCAATCCTAAAGGTAGTGACAACACCTGTAGAAGCTGTAATGACAACCATTGTGGCTGCCACTTGGCCTTCCCAAAAATACAGAGAAAAAGGCTTCATGTGCATTAGATCAGTGTTCCTCAACTCCAGTCCTCAGGACCCACTTACCCGGTCATGTTTGCAGGATTTCCTTAGTATTCAGCAGGTGATATAATTAGTGTCAGTCCATCAGGACTTACCACAGGTATTCTTTCTGTGGGACACTCTCAAATTATGACTGGCGGGTGGGACCTGAGGACTGGAGTTGAGGAACACTGCATTACATGATCCGAAGATTTACAGAGCCGTAATATGGGGCCATACAGGACCTCTATAAGCCTCTATACGGTGACATTTTGAGGTTTCATATACAGCGAAACAATAATAGATTGAGCCAAGGAACGGATAATACATAATATGGTGCCATATTGATGTCCCATGAGGAGTGCCTTTTGCTTCATAGTATGGAGCTGCACATAGCTCTGTCATCTCCATGATACCAAAGTTAAATTGAATAATGTGGTTTTCGGTAGAAATGTTCATTAGTCCAGCACGGCTCCCTTGTTGCTATAATCCTAAGAAATAGTCACATCTGAACGGTTGAGTGATGAGACAGGAGTAAATATCCAGATATTGTAGCTCTCATTTCCTTTTATTTCATCACTACAGTCATTCATATGGCGCTGAGCGGCAGCTGGTCAAATAATATTGTGTCACAATGAGATAAAAATTGTATTATAAAATTTCTGCAGATATTTCTTACATTAGGAAGAAATTATAGGAATTATAGTCATGAATACCCGTTATTACATGAAAGCCAGTAACACAGTAGTATGGTGGCTAACACGCTGCAAATATATTTTTCGCTAATGCATGGACATATGTGAATACTCATTGCATCTATTATATTTCTACATTATACTGTGAGCAAATGACCTGTAATTACTGATCTATATTATGTCCTCATTGCTTTTTACGGAGAATACATTTATATATTGGGTCACAACCACCTATTAACTCTTCTAGGGTTCATATATAGCTTACAAAAATATTTTAGTTGTGACATGCTGTGTGAAGGTGATTTTTGTCGACAACCAATGCTTAGAGGAGAGAATATACCCATATGGAGGAAAGATAATGAACTATATCCTTGAAACTGTAATCAACTGTTTGACCCGCCATGTTATGCTATGAACATTACGTTATCCCATGTTAACGGTGTGGCAGGCAGGGATTATAGGTGAACTCTACATACATCTTATTGCCAGGCATTTTATTTGAAAATGTGCTGTACCTGTAGGACTGTAGCGGTGAGACATTATGAACCCACAATACCGTATGTAACCAATATATCTGAGCCATTTGTGAACGGTTCGCAATACATGGCACTGGCTGTGTGAACTACGCAGATGTGGGCCCATTGACTAGCAAATCTGCAAGATGTGGCAAAAGATAGGACATATTCTATCTTCTGCAGAGCCGAGACACTGATCAGAAGTCCATGGAAACACTCGGAAGAGCTTCTGTGTGCTTTCAGGTCCGTACCTCTGCACCACAAACGGTAGCACATGTCCTATCTTTTGCGGATTGCAGACCCATTCAAGTCAATAGGTCTACACCGCAGCACGGAGTTCATGCAGCTAGTGCCCGTGCATTGCAGACCGCTATTTCCAGTCCCAATACGGGCACCATGGCCATACGGTCATGTAATTGAGCTCTAAGAGTCAGTCTAAGTGCAGTCTAAACCAGTCTAGTTAGAGAGTAAGTAAAAACAAGAGAAGGAAACCAGTCCAGCTCACTGCTTCTGTAGTTCCAATACATTTGAACCCACGTGATGCAATGGCAAGGATAGAATGCGTCTATCCGAAACACTTACCGTATATGCCGGCGTATAAGACGACTGGGCGTATAAGACGACCCCCAACTTCTGCCCTAAAAATATAGAATTTGGTATATACTCACTGTATAAGACTACCCCTCTCCCAAATGAAAAAAAGTCTGCTTTGATTTCAACATGTTAATTTTAATTCAAATGCATATGACATGCAGGTACTGTATATAGCAGCAAAACTGTCACTTATAAACATAAGGTTGTTTCAAACATGTACGGTAAAGCTAAAACTTTGCAAAACAAACAAGAGAGCAAGTGCCTGGTGATCATAACTGTAAGCTGCGATATTGTAACAGGTCTTGCTGGCATGACAGTTTCCCTTTAAAAGCCTTCAAAATCCTCCTGAGAATATAGAGAATAGTATGCTACTTCAGTATGCTAAGAGCAGGGCTCTCTACGCGCTGACGGGGAAAAAAAAAACACCTCACACAGTGCGGCCCCCGTATATCCGGCGTATAAGACGACCCCCCACTGTAGCCATTATTTTAAGGGGTTAAAAAGTAGTCTTATACGCCAGTATATACTGTAGGTTAAGATGTACCATGCTAGATGTTATACTTTTAATATGATCTAATAAAGATAAATATTTTATAGATTTCTTTGTTTGGCAGTATGAGTCTAACCAACAACCAAATCAGATGCAAAGATGAAGATTACTATAAAGAGACAACTTTTGGCCTATTAACCACCGATACAGCTGTTAAACCTGTAACCTGTGAAAATGCATTTTATGAACAACCGCTGGTCCATTGCACGATAAGAACTGTCCTGCTTTACACAGTAAAACCTTCAACACCAAAGTCACTTCAACCATCATCAGGCAGAACTGGGGAGTGCCCTGAAGGAAAGAACCAATGTCCTTCCCGTCACTGCACACGTAACACCCCAGAGTAGTGTTACCACTCTTACTCCCTGCTACAACCTTATTGGCTAACCTAAATTTCATCTATGCATTTTATTACAAGACCTGCAGAAATGTGCATATCTATATAATGTTATGAAACTGTTTTGTTATGTTAATGTGCCTGGTGTACCAGCAGGTGGCAGCAAAACAAGGCAGAGCTATAGTATAGTTTATTCAGAATGGATCCTTCCATTTCCATTCTGAACCCCCCCCCCCTTTCTGGAGAGAAGTGGACTGTTCCTGCTTTCTTCAGTGAGGGTGAAGATTCAGTTAGGTGCAGTTGGAACCAGTTTGATCCAGTGGAGAGTTGGAGTTACCTCATGCTAAGGAATGTATGTGTCCCTGTCAGACAGAGCATCTTCAGCTCTGCTGACCTAAAAGTCAGAGAATTACACCCTCATCAGCAGGGGCGTACATAGAAATCATTGGGCCCCATAGCAAGAATCTGAATGGGGTCCCTAACACCGCCCACTACCCCGGACCATCCCACATGCTGCCCTGGCTCCTCCCACGCCACACCCCCCATTTGCCAATAAAAGAAATGTATACATGAGCTACTGATTTATTTTTATTTTTTTAAATTAAGGAGATGTTATACTGAATGGGGGCAGCCACAAGGATGGATTATACTGTATATTATACAGCATGGTGTACGAATTATACTGTATATTATTCAGCATAGTGTACGGATTATACTGTATATTATACAGCATGGTGTACGGATTGTACTGTATACTATATAGCATCGTGTATGGATTATACTGTATATCATACAGCATGGTGTATGGATTATACTGTATATTATACAGCATGGTGTACGTATTATACTGTATATTATACAGCCTGGTGTACGTATTATACTGTATATTATACAGCATGGTGTACGGATTATACTGTATACTATACAGCATCGTGTATGGATTATACTGTATATCATACAGCATGGTGTACGGATTATACTGTATACTATACAGCATGGTGTATGGATTATGCTGTATTCTATACAGCATGGTGTACGGATTATACTGTATACTATACAGCATCGTGTACGGATTATACTGTATATTATAAAGCATGTTGTAGGGATTATACTGTATACTATACAGCATGTGTACGGATTATACTGTATACTATACAGCATGGTGTATGGATTATACTGTAGATTATACTGTATACTATACAGCATGGTGTATGGATTATACTGTAGATTATACAGTATTGGTGTATGGATTATACTGTAGATTTTATAGCATGGTACAGGGATTATAATATATACTGTACAACAAATGCATGGCGGTTACACCATGCCGGACAATATAACCCCTGCGCCATGCTGTACAATATACAGTATATACACAGTGTAGAGGTGTAATGTATATTGTCTGGCACAGTGTATGCATATACCCACACACATACATACACACATACATACACACATACACATACATACAGACACACACATGAAACACATAAATACTTAGTTACTTGTCCCTTGTCCCGCCGACGCCAGGAGGGGGCTGGGGCCTTGATCTTCTTTCACTTCTTTGCCGCGCTGCACAGGTCCTCCTCGTCCAGTAGCAGCGCGGCATGAGGGAGGAGGCGGGGCCAGCTGGAGCGCACAGGAACGTCCGTGCGGTCCTGTGGTGAGCGGAGGTGAACAGGCCAGGAGAGGCCCGGAGCGCAGGCAGGGCAGGATGCATCTTAATGATGCAGAGTAGGGGGCGAGGCCTCCCGTGCGCTCCGGGCCCCTCCTGTGCTGGGGCCCCATAACAGTGGCGTGGTCTGCCTCTATGGGCGGTACGCCACTGCTCCTCAGCCAGGAAGTGTATCCCTGGCATAAGCTAAGTGAAAGTCAGACCTAATAGGAAATCACAGCCTTGGAAGAATTCCCAGTATATTTTGCCTGCCTACTTCATAAGCTAAAACCTGCTAGAGAACCAAGTCCAAAGCCTGAAGTCTGTCATCTGGATACAAGTTGGCTGAAGTAAAGTTGTGGTTGAATTTCATCTAAAAGGTACAACTAAAGCCACGATAGAGAACACCATGTCTCTGTGCCTCCTGATCAGCAGAGTAATTGATCCTCGCAGGAAATAGTATGACGTGGCATGGAGGTCAAATGTAATTCTGTTCCCCTTCTTCATTGAAACAACAGTAAATTGCGGTAGTAAGCCAGGGTAGAAATTGATATCCCCAAAAGATAGATCTCGGAAGAATCCACATACTGAAAAAGGACACTTAGGTTAGGTTCTCAACTGCATCAGATGCTCCATCAGAAGCAGATTCCACCAAAAAAGTTGGACACAACAGGGATTGACCCCATCATAGTTAGTGGAGTCCATTGGGTACTGTTCTTTTCTGTTATTGACGCAAGCAGTTTTGTCATTTTCGTTGTTCTGCTCCTATAGTGGAACAAAGCCCTACTCGTATTAACCCCATGGTTAGCTTTTCTCTTTGCATTCAGCTTTACAATTGACAACCAGTTCATTGGCTCAGATAATGAACATCCATAGCTTTATATTACTTTTCATTAAATGGTATCTCATTACACCGTATTAGGGCAAAGTCAGAATCTAAATGGGTTAATCTGACAACAAAGATTACTTCTTTCTTACAATAAAGCTGGCTTGCCTGCCGACAGCTATTTCCCCTACATCCCCCGTTCCTCTACTCTCAATAGTCAGAGATAAGTATACTACTTCCAGACTCTTCTGGTGGTGGCTTATCTCCTTGAGAACAAAAGGATTGAGCTTGTTGAATACGGACCCTTCTCTTCCACAACATCTGCCCTGGGAAGAGGTGTAGAGACACCACCATACACATTTAGGGGTTGACCACCTATATGTTCTGTTCACATTGGCATCATTGCTTCTGTTAATAATGGAAGCTACACCTACAGTACAGACCAAAAGTTTGGACACACCTTCTCATTCAAAGAGTTTTCTGTATTTTCGTGACTATGAAAATTGTAGATTCACACTGAAGGCATCAAAACTATGAATTAACACATGTGGAATTATATACTTAACAAAAAAGTGTGAAAAAAGTGTTATTCAAAATTGAAGGCATACTGAACCAGCATGGCTACCACAGCATCTTGTAGCGGCATGCTATTCCATCTGGTTTGCGTTTAGTTGGACCATCATTTATTTATCAACAGGACAATGACCCCAAACACACCTCCAGGCTGTGTAAGGGCTATTTGACCAAGAAGGAGAGTGATGGGGTGCTACGTCAGATGACCTGGCCTCCACAGTCACCAGACCTGAACCCAATCGAGATGGTTTGGGGTGAGCTGGACCGCAGAGTGAAGGCAAAAGGGCCAACAAGTGCTAAGCATCTCTGGGAACTCCTTCAAGACTGTTGGTATACCATTTCAAGTGACTACCTCTTGAAGCTCATCAAGAGAATGCCAAGAGTGTGCAAAGCAGTAATCAAAGCAAAAGGTGGCTACTTAGAAGAAACTAGAATATAATTTTTGTTAAGTATATAATTCCACATGTGTTAATTCATAGTTTTGATGCCTTCAGTGTGAATCTACATAGTCATGAAAATACAGAAAACTCTTTGAATGAGAAGGTGTGTCCAAACTTTTGGTTTGTACTGTACATGTCCGACCCATTGTACAATACATAACGGATCAAAATGGACCTAATCGATGCCATTGACGTCTGCCAATTTGCACTATTCTTGCCATCAAAAAGATTGGAGACCATGGCAAACAGCAAGTGTATATCATATATTATAAAGTTTTCATGACCAATGCCACAATCTGCCCATTATTATAAGAAAAGCACAACATCATGCTAAACACGTTAGACGGGTAGGTGGTAGAAATAAATTTGGAATGGTCATTGTGACTCTGGTCTTCAGTATCTTGCATGGACTTGTGCACAACAGATGCAACCTTGGAGAGAAGGGTTTAAGCCCTTATTGATACCATCCAATTGGTACCAATCTTTTGAGAGATTGGTTGTTGAGAACCCATGTCTGAGGAACTGCATTGTTTGCAAGCAATGAGGTGCAGAATTGGCCCAAGGCTCAT
>ONZH01021426.1:0-114620 GCA_900303285.1 Rhinella marina
ACCTGAGAAGTGGTTTGTGACTCTGGGAAGGGTCCAGAAAACAGTTCCTCAGAGTATGCCGGATCGCATTCCAAATTTTCCTGGGAGGGGGCAGACTGGGGGGAAGGAGGTTGAGGTGGAGGAGCCATAGGAGTGCTCCCTTGGGTAACGTGGGTGGACTGCGTGAAAGACTGACTGGTGGACAAATTACTTGAAGCATTGTCCGCAATCCACGAGATCAGCTGTTCGCACTGTTGTGGTTTCAACAGTCCTCTACCACGTGTCCCTGTAAGTTGAGACATGAAGCTAGGGAATGTAGCTCTGCGGAATTCCCCTGCTCCCTCATCAGCGGGTACTGTCTCACCCTGCCCAGGACCACGGCCTCTGCCCCCTGCAGTAATTGAATGCCCTCTCCCTCGCCCCTTAGCCCTGGGGTTAAACATTTTTTGTATATAGGTGTATGATAAAAAAAAAAATTAAGTCCGGTAGAATTAAGTGATGTACAGAAAGTGTCACCTGGACAGTATATACGGATGGGAGCGTGACGTGCAAGAACTATGGTAGGACTGACTGACACCCTGTTAACGGTGGCTATTTAGTCTGCGACCCAGAGAAATGTCACACAGAGAGTTTTCTGGATCAAGCGGTAGATGATATTGGTAGCAAATGACTTGGTTGTATTGTGTGACGTACAGAAAGTGTCACCTGGACAGTATATACGGATGGGAGCGAATGTGCTGAACTGTGACACACAGAAAGGTTACACAAAGCTGAGTAAAATGGATTTGTATCACTGAGCTAAAACAACTGAAAAAATTATTATTATTTTTTTATATTTTGTTTTTTTGGGAACGTGACGTGCAGGAACTATGGTAGGACTGACTGACACCCTGTTAACGGTGTAACTGCAGAAAAAGGGGGTCAGTCAGCACATCCAAAGTGCAGGTGCACGCTGCCATAGCTAGAAACACAAAGGAAAAAGACAAAACAGTGCAGCAGCACTCTGCAAACACAAATAATGTACAATAATGCCATAGTCAAATAAAACATTTTGATACTAGTACTATGCTTATTTTGCAAAATTGGAGAGGTAGAGTGGGCTCAGCATGCATGTTGGTACCTGCATTCCTGGATTCAATGGAGGCCTTTAAGGCACCTAAAATGGCAAAGGCAGAGTGGACCCAGCATGAGGAACCAGCACTCCCTGAGTTTTGTGGTGGCCATTATGGCACATAACAGGTAGAAATTAGTGTTAGGTTCCCGTCTGAAAGAGAACGCCTTGACGTATGGCAGATGGGCTCAAATATTTTGTACAAAATGATTTGCCAAGATTCTCAATTTTGCAAAATAAGCATAGTACTAGTACCAAAATGTTTTATATGACTATGGCATTATTGTACATTATTTGTGTTTGCAGAGTGCTGCTGCACTGTTTTGTCTTTACCCTGTTAACGGCGGCTATTTAGTCTGCGACCCAGACAAATGTCGCACAGAGAGTTTTCTGGATCAAGCTGTAGATGATGTTGGTAGCAAATGACTTGGTTGTATTCTGTGACGTACAGAAAGTGTCACCTGGACAGATTATACGGATGGGAGCGAATGTGCTGAACTGTGACACACAGAAAGGTTACACAAAGCCGAGTAAAATAGATTTGTATCACTGAGCTAAAACAACTGAAAAAAATTTTTTTTTTTATATTTTGTTTTTTTGGGAACGTGACGTGCAAGAACTATGGTAGGACTGACTGACACCCTGTTAACGGTGACTATTTAGTCTGCGACCCAGACAAATGTCGCACAGAGAGTTTTCTGGATCAAGCTGTAGATGATATTGGTAGCAAATGACTTGGTTGTATTCTGTGACGTACAGAAAGTGGCACCTGGACAGTATATACGGATGGGAGCGAATGTGCTGAACTGTGACACACAGAATGGTTCCACACTGCTGTGTGCAATGGATTTGTATCACTGAGATAGAACAATACAAAAAAAAACGGGTTAGATATGGCGATAGCTGCACTACTAGTGCCAGCCAGACAAGTGACAAAAAAAATGTCTTCTAGCCCTTAGAAGGGCTGTTGGGTTCTTTGTGGGTGATCCCTGCCTAACAGAGAACTAAATGCAGGCCCTAACACTGTCCCTGAAAGGCAGCAGCTCTATCCCTAACGACATCCAGACGGCATCTGAGCCGAGCGCCGCGGCCAGTCGGTAGTATATTCCAGGGTCACCTGATCAGGCCAGCCAACCCCTGCTATCGACATGTAAGGGCCCCACGTGATGCTGGGTGTACTGTAGAGTCTCCTGGCTTGTGATTGGCTGTGTTTATAGGCGCCAAAAAAGCACGATGCGGAAGTTGCCATTTCCTCGAGTATGGCGAGATACTCGTCTGAGCTGCGAGTACTTACGAGTACCCTAATACTCGAACGAGTACCAAGCTCGGACGAGTATGCTCGCTCATCTCTAATCTGCATTCAATGGAAGCCATTGTGGCACTGAAATGAAAGCACATGGAGCCTTCACTTCCTGAACTTTATGTTGATACATAACAGGTAGTATTTAGTGTTAGGTCCCGTCTTAGAGAGATCGCCTTGACGTTTGGCAGACGGGCTCAGATAATTTTGTACCAAATGTATTTGCCAAGAATCTCAATTTCATATAAAAAAATGTTTTTTATAAACAACAAACAACAATATTTTTTTTTACATTTTTTCAAATAAGCGTAGCATTAACACCAGAATACCTTCTACTACTATGGCATTGTTGTACTTGACTTGCTTTGCAGGGTGCTGTTGCATTGTATCTTTTTTCCCCTGTTTACTGTTTAGTCACCACTTCTAATGATTTTATAGCGGTATCCATACCTCCCAACTTTTAAAAAGCTCAAGGACGGATATTATTAGTGGCATGCATAGCACTCACGGTACTTTTTTTTACACTAAGCTATGCCTCCAAGTCCACCCAATGCTTATCTGACCCCTTAGTTCCCCCACACAGTAGTAATGCCCCATCAGAATAGTGGCACTCTGCTGCCCTCTTAGTGCCCCCCTTACAACAGTGAAGCCTGTACCGTTAATAAAATAAAAAGTAACACTCACTTAGTCCCATTCCATCAGTGAATGGAGCACATCCTGCACATCCATCCTCCTCAACAGTAGGTGCAATGAAGTGACGTCATCACTTCTGCTGAGCACTATAAAGCACAGACCGGGGAATAATGATCGTCCCTGGCCCATGCGTCCTCTTACTCAGCCCAGCAAGCACCATGACATCACCGCTTCATGCGTGAACAGGCCTTATAAAGGTGCTCAGTTTGCCCGGGTTTGTCATGCTGCATTGTTCTGTAAAACTAATTGAAAACAATTCTTTATGCAAAAGTCAGTAGGAGAAAATGTATTTTTTTTTTTGACTGAGGCAAACCTTCTGCATCTGTCCACAGGGGTGCACCGAGACTTTCTGTTGCCTTAGGTGAAAATTGTGCCTAATTCTCAATCCCACCCCCAGCCTAGCAGTGAGCCCAGTGACGTACCGGCACTGATGGGCGGGGCTTTAGCGCTGCCCTAGCCTGTAAAACGACTAGTAGTGTGTAAATATCAACAAAGAGCCCTTGCCTTGCATGATACAGAGCAGGGCAAGGGAGCGCATCGACCCATGAAATGCTCCAATGCTCATATCAGAGGGCCTGCCTGTACATACCTTACACCCATGTAGATGTTCTCTTTCCTCATGTTCTCCATTTAAAGATCGGACCACCATGATGACTTCTTTCAGCTGTGTCTCTTCTCCGCATAGTCGGACACAAAGACATCTTAGTTTCCTCACTTTTTCATCATCCTCCTCCAACATTGTGATCCTGCTGCTATCTCCCAATACTGCGCCCGCTGTGTTCCCCAATGCCCCCAAACAGTATACTGCAGAAATAATACTGCCATATAGATAATCTTTTCCCCAAAGTCCTACCAGTAGTAATAATTCCCTCCCAGGCTGCTCTCATTAGTAATAATACCCTCCACAATGCTACCAATTGTGATAATGCTCCTCAAGAATGCCCCTATTATTAGCAATGCCCTCCACATTGTGCACAATGAAAATTCCCCACTGTACCCACAGTAGTAATAATTAGAGATGAACGAGTAGTGTTCGATCGAGCTGGTATTCGATCGAATACTACGCTATTCGGCGTACTCGATTTCTTTCGAGTATAACGGCGATGGCGCACTTATAATTCGTTTCCCCTCCCACCTTCCCTGGCGCTCTTTTTTCCACCAATCACCATGCAGTATGGCACGCTGAGCACGCTGGCAGCGCGAAAACAGCGTCTACATGGATTGGCTGGAAAAACCATATGACCTCGAATATTAAAAACTCAGCTCTTCCTGCTCGTACGCATATGCTGCGTGAACTTAGTCAGGGACAGAGGCTGGAGAAGGGAGAGACAGGTTTTAGCTGTTGGACAGGCAGGAGTGTGATTAAAAGCCCTTATCAGGGCTACTATAGAGCAATTAAGTGATAGCTTACTACAATATAGACTTTACAGAGAACGGCTGCTGTATTCAGGGATAGCTGCTGGAGTAGGGACAGAGAGAGGCATTAGTGGTGTATTAGGTGCTCTGCTACATACCAAACTATATTTGGCACTACTGCTGTGTACCTTGAACTATAAAATATATAGGCCTTATAATTGGCAACTGTACTGTGCGTCCTCTGGCAAAATTATTAAAATACCTGGTGTTAATACCCACCGTCTGAAAAGTTAGTACACGGCTCTGTACCTTGAACTATGAAATATTAGGCCTTATAATTGGCAACTGTACTGTGCGTTCTCTGGCAAAATTATTAAAATACCCGGTGTTAATACCCACCATCTGAAAAGTTAGTACACGGCTGTGTACCTTGAACTATAAAATATTAGGCCTTATAATTGGCAACTGTACTGTGCGTCCTCTGGCAAAATTATTAAAATACCTGGTGTTAATACCCACCATCTGAAAAGTTAGTACACGGCTGTGTACCTTGAACTCTAAAATATTAGGCCTTATAATTGGCAACTGTACTGTGCGTTCTCTGGCAAAATTATTAAAATACCTGGTGTTAATACCCACCGTCTGAAAAGTTAGTACACGGCTGTGTACCTTGAACTCTAAAATATTAGGCCTTATAATTGGCAACTGTACTGTGCGTCCTCTGGCAAAATTATTAAAATACCTGGTGTTAATACCCACCGTCTGAAAAGTTAGTACACGGCTCTGTACCTTGAACTATAAAATATTAGGCCTTATAATTGGCAACTGTACTGTGCGTTCTCTGGCAAAATTATTAAAATACCTGGTGTTAATACCCACCATCTGAAAAGTTAGTACACGGCTGTGTACCTTGAACTATAAAATATTAGGCCTTATAATTGGCAACTGTACTGTGCGTCCTCTGGCAAAATTATTAAAATACCTGGTGTTAATACCCACCATCTGAAAAGTTAGTACACGGCTGTGTACCTTGAACTCTAAAATATTAGGCCTTATAATTGGCAACTGTACTGTGCGTTCTCTGGCAAAATTATTAAAATACCTGGTGTTAATACCCACCGTCTGAAAAGTTAGTACACGGCTCTGTACGTTGAACTATAAAATATTAGGCCTTATAATTGGCAACTGTACTGTGCGTTCTCTGGCAAAATTATTAAAATACCTGGTGTTAATACCCACCGTCTGAAAAGTTAGTACACGGCTGTGTACCTTGAACTCTAAAATATTAGGCCTTATAATTGGCAACTGTACTGTGCGTTCTCTGGCAAAATTATTAAAATACCTGGTGTTAATACCCACCGTCTGAAAAGTTAGTACACGGCTGTGTACCTTGAACTCTAAAATATTAGGCCTTATAATTGGCAACTGTACTGTGCGTCCTCTGGCAAAATTATTAAAATACCTGGTGTTAATACCCACCATCTGAAAAGTTAGTACACGGCTGTGTACCTTGAACTATAAAATATTAGGCCTTATAATTGGCAACTGTACTGTGCGTCCTCTGGCAAAATTATTAAAATACCTGGTGTTAATACCCACCGTCTGAAAAGTTAGTACACGGCTGTGTACCTTGAACTATAAAATATTAGGCCTTATAATTGGCAACTGTACTGTGCGTTCTCTGGCAAAATTATTAAAATACCTGGTGTTAATACCCACCGTCTGAAAAGTTAGTACACGGCTGTGTACCTTGAACTCTAAAATATTAGGCCTTATAATTGGCAACTGTACTGTGCGTCCTCTGGCAAAATTATTAAAATACCTGGTGTTAATACCCACCGTCTGAAAAGTTAGCACACGGCTCTGTACCTTGAACTATAAAATATTAGGCCTTATAATTGGCAACTGTACTGTGCGTTCTCTGGCAAAATTATTAAAATACCTGGTGTTAATACCCACCATCTGAAAAGTTAGTACACGGCTGTGTACCTTGAACTATAAAATATTAGGCCTTATAATTGGCAACTGTACTGTGCGTCCTCTGGCAAAATTATTAAAATACCTGGTGTTAATACCCACCATCTGAAAAGTTAGTACACGGCTGTGTACCTTGAACTCTAAAATATTAGGCCTTATAATTGGCAACTGTACTGTGCGTTCTCTGGCAAAATTATTAAAATACCTGGTGTTAATACCCACCGTCTGAAAAGTTAGTACACGGCTCTGTACGTTGAACTATAAAATATTAGGCCTTATAATTGGCAACTGTACTGTGCGTTCTCTGGCAAAATTATTAAAATACCTGGTGTTAATACCCACCGTCTGAAAAGTTAGTACACGGCTGTGTACCTTGAACTCTAAAATATTAGGCCTTATAATTGGCAACTGTACTGTGCGTTCTCTGGCAAAATTATTAAAATACCTGGTGTTAATACCCACCGTCTGAAAAGTTAGTACACGGCTGTGTACCTTGAACTCTAAAATATTAGGCCTTATAATTGGCAACTGTACTGTGCGTCCTCTGGCAAAATTATTAAAATACCTGGTGTTAATACCCACCATCTGAAAAGTTAGTACACGGCTGTGTACCTTGAACTATAAAATATTAGGCCTTATAATTGGCAACTGTACTGTGCGTCCTCTGGCAAAATTATTAAAATACCTGGTGTTAATACCCACCGTCTGAAAAGTTAGTACACGGCTGTGTACCTTGAACTATAAAATATTAGGCCTTATAATTGGCAACTGTACTGTGCGTTCTCTGGCAAAATTATTAAAATACCTGGTGTTAATACCCACCGTCTGAAAAGTTAGTACACGGCTGTGTACCTTGAACTCTAAAATATTAGGCCTTATAATTGGCAACTGTACTGTGCGTCCTCTGGCAAAATTATTAAAATACCTGGTGTTAATACCCACCGTCTGAAAAGTTAGTACACGGCTCTGTACCTTGAACTATAAAATATTAGGCCTTATAATTGGCAACTGTACTGTGCGTTCTCTGGCAAAATTATTAAAATACCTGGTGTTAATACCCACCATCTGAAAAGTTAGTACACGGCTGTGTACCTTGAACTATAAAATATTAGGCCTTATAATTGGCAACTGTACTGTGCGTCCTCTGGCAAAATTATTAAAATACCTGGTGTTAATACCCACCATCTGAAAAGTTAGTACACGGCTGTGTACCTTGAACTCTAAAATATTAGGCCTTATAATTGGCAACTGTACTGTGCGTTCTCTGGCAAAATTATTAAAATACCTGGTGTTAATACCCACCGTCTGAAAAGTTAGTACACGGCTCTGTACGTTGAACTATAAAATATTAGGCCTTATAATTGGCAACTGTACTGTGCGTTCTCTGGCAAAATTATTAAAATACCTGGTGTTAATACCCACCGTCTGAAAAGTTAGTACACGGCTGTGTACCTTGAACTCTAAAATATTAGGCCTTATAATTGGCAACTGTACTGTGCGTTCTCTGGCAAAATTATTAAAATACCTGGTGTTAATACCCACCGTCTGAAAAGTTAGTACACGGCTGTGTACCTTGAACTCTAAAATATTAGGCCTTATAATTGGCAACTGTACTGTGCGTCCTCTGGCAAAATTATTAAAATACCTGGTGTTAATACCCACCATCTGAAAAGTTAGTACACGGCTGTGTACCTTGAACTATAAAATATTAGGCCTTATAATTGGCAACTGTACTGTGCGTCCTCTGGCAAAATTATTAAAATACCTGGTGTTAATACCCACCGTCTGAAAAGTTAGTACACGGCTGTGTACCTTGAACTATAAAATATTAGGCCTTATAATTGGCAACTGTACTGTGCGTCCTCTGGCAAAATTATTAAAATACCTGGTGTTAATACCCACCATCTGAAAAGTTAGTACACGGCTGTGTACCTTGAACTCTAAAATATTAGGCCTTATAATTGGCAACTGTACTGTGCGTTCTCTGGCAAAATTATTAAAATACCTGGTGTTAATACCCACCGTCTGAAAAGTTAGTACATGGCTGTGTACCTTGAACTCTAAAATATTAGGCCTTATAATTGGCAACTGTACTGTGCGTCCTCTGGCAAAATTATTAAAATACCTGGTGTTAATACCCACCATCTGAAAAGTTAGTACACGGCTGTGTACCTTGAACTCTAAAATATTAGGCCTTATAATTGGCAACTGTACTGTGCGTTCTCTGGCAAAATTATTAAAATACCTGGTGTTAATACCCACCGTCTGAAAAGTTAGTACACGGCTCTGTACCTTGAACTATAAAATATTAGGCCTTATAATTGGCAACTGTACTGTGCGTTCTCTGGCAAAATTATTAAAATACCTGGTGTTAATACCCACCATCTGAAAAGTTAGTACACGGCTGTGTACCTTGAACTTTAAAATATTAGGCCTTATAATTGGCAACTGTACTGTGCGTTCTCTGGCAAAATTATTAAAATACCTGGTGTTAATACCCACCATCTGAAAAGTTAGTACACGGCTGTGTACCTTGAACTCTAAAATATTAGGCCTTATAATTGGCAACTGTACTGTGCGTTCTCTGGCAAAAATTATTAAAATACCTGGTGTTAATACCCACCGTCTTAAAAGTTAGTACACGGCTGTGTACCTTGAACTCTAAAATATTAGGCCTTATAATTGGCAACTGTACTGTGCGTCCTCTGGCAAAATTATTAAAATACCTGGTGTTAATACCCACCGTCTGAAAAGTTAGTACACGGCTGTGTACCTTGAACTCTAAAATATTAGACCTTATAATTGGCAACTGTACTGTGCGTCCTCTGGCAAAATTATTAAAATACCTGGTGTTAATACCCACCATCTGAAAAGTTAGTACACGGCTGTGTACCTTGAACTCTAAAATATTAGGCCTTATAATTGGCAACCGTACTGTGCGTCCTCTGGCAAAATTATTAAAATACCTGGTGTTAATACCCACCGTCTGAAAAGTTAGTACACGGCTGTGTACCTTGAACTATAAAATATTAGGCCTTATAATTGGCAACTGTACTGTGCGTTCTCTGGCAAAATTATTAAAATACCTGGTGTTAATACCCACCGTCTGAAAAGTTAGTACACGGCTGTGTACCTTGAACTCTAAAATATTAGGCCTTATAATTGGCAACTGTACTGTGCGTTTTCTGGCTAAATTATTAAAATACCTGCTGTTAATACCCACCGTCTGAAAAGTTAGTACACGGCTGTTTACCTTGAACTATAAAATATTAGGCCTTATAATTGGCAACTGTACTGTGCGTCCTCTGGCAAAATTATTAAAATACCTGGTGTTAATACCCACCGTCTGAAAAGTTAGTACACGGCTCTGTACCTTGAACTATAAAATATTAGGCCTTATAATTGGCAACTGTACTGTGCGTTCTCTGGCAAAATTATTAAAATACCTGGTGTTAATACCCACCATCTGAAAAGTTAGTACACGGCTGTGTACCTTGAACTCTAAAATATTAGGCCTTATAATTGGCAACTGTACTGTGCGTTCTCTGGCAAAATTATTTCACGGCTGTGAAGGCAAAATATTGTAACCCAAAAAAAATAAAATGCGGAGGGGGGCTAGCGGAATAGGACGTGGACGTGGACGAGGACGGGGGGCGCGGAAATGCTGTTGGGGGCCTTGTTGAAGCCAGTGGGGATACAATGTGTGCTGGTGAGGATCAGCCAGGATCCCGCTCATCCAGAATCCCTGCCTTTATGGGACAGTTAAGCAGGGGGCGGGTTACACCGCTGTTGAGGCCTGAGCAGGTTGAACAGGTGGTGCAATGGATAGCCGATAGCGCTTCCACACAGTTGTCCACCAGCCAGTCATCCACACAGTCTCACTCTGACCCTCCTTCCTCCACACCTGGCCAACAGAGTCATCCCACCATTGACCCCTCCCAGGAGCTCTTTTCGGGTCCTTTTTCAGATGTGCCGGAAGAATCCCAGGAGCTAGCAGAGGAATTTGTTTGTAGTGATGCCCAAACACTTGAGTTTTCGCCATCTCCTGCTGATGTGGACCCTGAGCCAGCATCTGTTATCATGAGCGATGATGATGATGAGACGCAGTTGCCATCAAGGGAGGCTGTTGGAATGTCCAGTGGGCAGCAGGAGGAGCAGAGTGAGGAAGTGGAAGAGGAGGTGGTGGATGACGAAATGACCGACCCCACTTGGCCAGGGGTGATGTCCAGCGAGGAAAGCAGTGGAGAGGTGGTGGTCTGCGCAGCACCGAAAAAGGCAGCAAGAGGCAGAGGGATGTCCAGAGGCAGAGGAATGTCCAGAGGCAGAGGACAGTCCAGACAGAGAAGTGAGGCCACAGCCAGCAGGGGGCATTATAACCGATAAGCGCAGCCGCCTGTCAACCGACAGTGCCGACAGGCTGACGCTAATCAAAATGAACAGCAAGTGGATTGACCCGGACTTTGCTTCTCCAACCGTGGAAAGCAGCCAAAAGTGAAGTGCCATCTGTATGAAGTGCCATTTCCTCCTCCACCTCCTCCTCCTTAACCGCCGTAGAATTGCTCCGTAAATAAGAAAAATTTATATATTTATGGCTCACCTCTTGGGCCTCCACAAAATGTTTAACAGGTCTCACCTCTTGGGCCTCCACATAATTTTTAACAGGTCTCACCTCTTGGGCCTCCACATAATTTTTAACAGGTCTCACCTCTTGGGCCTCCACATAATTTTTAACAGGTCTCACCTCTTGGGCCTCCACATAATTTTTAACAGGTCTCACCTCTTGGGCCTCCACATAATTTTTAAGAGGTCTCACCTCTTGTGCCTCCACAAAATGTTTAAGAGGTCTCACCTCTTGTGCCTCCACAAAATGTTTAAGAGGTCTCACCTCTTGGGCCTCCACAAAATTTTTAAAACGTCTCACCTCTTGGGCCTCCACATAATTTTTAAGAGGTCTCACCTCTTGAGCCTCCACAAAATGTTTAAGAGGTCTCACCTCTTGGGCCTCCACATAATTTTTAACAGGTCTCACCTCTTGGGCCTCCACAAAACGTTTTCGAGGTCTCACCTCTTGGGCCTCCACATAATTTTTAAGAGGTCTCACCTCTTGGGCCTCCACAAAATGTTTAACAGGTCTCACCTCTTGGGCCTCCACAAAATGTTTAACAGGTCTCACCTCTTGGGCCTCCACATAATTTTTAACAGGTCTCACCTCTTGGGCCTCCACAAAATGTTTAACAGGTCTCACCTCTTGGGCCTCCACATAATTTTTAATAGGTCTCACCTCTTGTGCCTCCACAAAATGTTTAAGAGTTCTCACCTCTTGGGCCTCCACATAATTTTTAACAGGTCTCACCTCTTGGGCCTCCACAAAACGTTTAAAAGGTCTCACCTCTTGGGCCTCCACATAATTTTTAACAGGTCTCACCTCTTGGTCCTCCACATAATGATTAACAGGTCTCACCTCTTGGGCCTCCACATAATTTTTAAGAGGTCTCACCTCTTGGGCCTCCACAAAATGTTTAACAGGTCTCACCTCTTGGGCCTCCACAAAACGTTTTCGAGGTCTCACCTCTTGGGCCTCCACATAATTTTTAAGAGGTCTCACCTCTTGGGCCTCCACAAAATGTTTAAGAGGTCTCACCTCTTGGGCCTCCACATAATTTTTAACAGGTCTCACCTCTTGGGCCTCCACAAAATGTTTAAGAGGTCTCACCTCTTGGGCCTCCACATAATTTTTAACAGGTCTCACCTCTTGGGCCTCCACAAAATGTTTAACAGGTCTCACCTCTTTGGCCTCCACATAATTTTTAACAGGTCTCACCTCTTGGGCCTCCACATAATTTTTAAGAGGTCTCACCTCTTGTGCCTCCACAAAATGTTTAAGAGGTCTCACCTCTTGTGCCTCCACAAAATGTTTAAGAGGTCTCACCTCTTGGGCCTCCACAAAATTTTTAAAACGTCTCACCTCTTGGGCCTCCACATAATTTTTAAGAGGTCTCACCTCTTGAGCCTCCACAAAATGTTTAAGAGGTCTCACCTCTTGGGCCTCCACATAATTTTTAACAGGTCTCACCTCTTGGGCCTCCACAAAACGTTTTCGAGGTCTCACCTCTTGGGCCTCCACATAATTTTTAAGAGGTCTCACCTCTTGGGCCTCCACAAAATGTTTAACAGGTCTCACCTCTTGGGCCTCCACATAATTTTTAATACGTCTCACCTCTTGGGCCTCCACAAAATGTTTAACAGGTCTCACCTCTTGGGCCTCCACATAATGATTAACAGGTCTCACCTCTTGGGCCTCCACATAATTTTTAATACGTCTCACCTCTTGGGCCTCCACAAAATGTATAACAGGTCTCACCTCTTGGGCCTCCACATAATTTTTAAGAGGTCTCACCTCTTGGGCCTCCACAAAACATTTTCGAGGTCTCACCTCTTGGGCCTCCACATAATTTTTAAGAGGTCTCACCTCTTGGGCCTCCACAAAACGTTTTCGAGGTCTCACCTCTTGGGCCTCCACATAATTTTTAAGAGGTCTCACCTCTTGGGCCTCCACAAAATGTTTAAGAGGTCTCACCTCTTTAGCCTCCACATAATTTTTAAGAGGTCTCACCTCTTGGGCCTCCACAAAACGTTTTCGAGGTCTCACCTCTTGGGTCTCCACATAATTTTTAAGAGGTCTCACCTCTTGGGCCTCCACAAAACGTTTTCGAGGTCTCACCTCTTGGGCCTCCACATAATTTTTAAGAGGTCTCACCTCTTGGGCCTCCACAAAATTTTCCATGAGCCTCTGGCCAGCCCACGGCCTCTTCCTGCCTTTTGCGGTCCTACGCATCCCTCAATATCCCCACTGCTTTACCTGCTAGACATGACACTGGGCCAGGTCGGGTCACTGACATCTCAAGCGCCAACAATTTGGGCATTTTAAGGCTTCTGCATGTGTTTGAGTTGTTTTTACATTTTAAAGAAGACATGTCTGACCACATCTCACACACACACACAATGACAATTAGGGGTGGGGTCTATTTGCTTTCCCCCTTGCCTATGCCATCTGTGGTTGTCATAGGCAACGTGATTTTAAGGGGTGCAGAATTTCATCTTCTTTTTTGTCTAGTTTGGCTTGGGGTCCATGGCAATGTAGAGGAAAGAAGGTTTCCTTGTATTGTCTCACTTTACATAGAAGTTATATTGTGTATGGAGTGTATTGTTGAGAGGCTGTGATAGTGGCGTAATAGTGCGACTTGGGCGCGTTATATGCACCCAGACATGCTTCCCCTGCTGTCCCAGTTGCATTCCAGCAGTGTTGGCATCCTTTTCTGAGGTTTCAGGGTGGACTTGGTGACCTCCAAGTGGTCGAATTGAGATTTCCAAGTGGCGAGCATTTTTTTCCCATAGACTTTAATGGGATTCGATATTCTGTCGAATAGTCGAATTTCGCGGTCTATTCGAATCGAATTTCGAACTTTCGAATATTTCACTACTCGCTCATCTCTAGTAATAATGCCACCATAGTGTTTCCAGTAAAAAATAAAGTCCCCCCTATAGTGTCTCCAGTAATAATAAGACCCCTCTATAAGGCCCCCAGTAATTTTTAGGCACCCGATAATGGCCCCAGTGTTTATAATGCCCTCTGTAGTGCCCTGGTATTTATAACGCTCAGTAGTGCTCTAGCCTGTAATGCCCCCTGAAATGCGCCATCCTGTAAATGTCTGCCTAGTTTGGCATGGGTAGGTAATTAAATGGCAAGTATTATCTTCTCACTACTTTGTTTTGGGGAAACCCCCCCCCCCCCACCATATGTGACAATCGGAGAGTAAGGGCAGTTTGACACAAGCGTATTCAGTGAGGGAAGTAATTAATTACAGGGGAGTTCGGATGGGAATGAATATGTTTTTGTCTGAAAGTAGCCTAAGTATGCTCTGACTCATGGAGAAAGATTGATTACATGTACAGGCCGTGTTAGGTTTTGCTTACATCTATTGGTGGCTCTGTCAGGGGCTTCTGTTGCAGATTCTATCAAACAAACAAGACAGAATAGCAAACAACTGTACATTGTCCTGGTACACATAGACATATATCTGTAGATACCAGTTCATTATACATGTGAAGCACACTGTTGAGGTTTTTAGTTATATAAAATCCTTCCATTAACAACAGTAGAGCCTAAGTCTGAGCCTGGTTTAGATAACCTGACTGGATGACATCATCAGCGTGCACCAGTTTGCCACAGTATCCTTGTGTGCAGGAGGAGAGACAGAGCCGGTTGGAGGAGGTAAGTACCACTAGATATGAGACAGGTAAGTAATCGAGACACTGTACTTTATGTACAATGTTCTTCCAAAGGTGATATGGCACTCAGCCCTCCTTGTTTTCTCACAGGTTCTTCAGGCACAGTACCTTCACCGATAAAGATTTCAAGTCAATGGACGAGGACGGAGACCTCATGGCTGGGAGGATATTAGACCTCACCCTGGAGATCATCTACCTGATAACTGGAGAGGTGAGAGTCTCACATGACATCACTCTTATCTCTATTAATAATACAGGTAAATGACTGGAAAGGTGAAGGACTCTTAGAATACATGTAGTGATCGGTGTCTCCCCATACACAGGATTACACAGTAGTGAAGAAGTCGTCTGGTGAGTGTGTGACACCCCATGTGTCAGGAGAATGGAGCAGGACCCCGGGAGCCATCACCGAGCCTCCACCTCATTCACTGATACATGAGCAGAAGATCCTACAACTTACCAACAGGATCACTGAGCTGCTGAGCGGAGAGGTGAGCGCTGCTGGGAATGCTGGGACATTATACAATAAGACCAAGGAGGTGTCTGGAGGATGACTGTATGATTGTGTGTGTCAGGTTCCTATAAGGTGTCAGGATGTCACTGTCTATTTCTCCATGGAGGAGTGGGAGTATTTAGAAGGACACAAGGATCTGTACAAGGACGTCATGATGAAGGATCACCAGCCCCTCACATCACCAGGTAAGAGGAGACCTTCCTTCATTATAGAGGAGGCCAGGTTTTAGGATTTAGGAAAACCCAAAAAGCAATGGCAGAGTTGCTGCCTTTTCTTTATCCTGCTTCCCAAAAGGTGAAATAAAAACCGATCTAAAAGTTGAATGTACCCCAATATAGAACTAATGATAATGGCAACTCATCCCACAAATATATGTCCTCACACAGCTCCATCAAGAGAAAGATAAATGTATGGTTCTCAGAAAATGGCTGTACTGGTACCCCAGGGGCTGTGTGAAATCAATATGGTGCCCATAAACAAATCTGTCAAAATCTGCGCTGCAAAAGTCAGTCTGGGACCTGGGACCCCACCTCGCCCAATGATTTCAATAAGCAACTGCACTAGCATTGTCTGACAAAATCTTTAAATGATGATTCTGAAACAAGGGCCCCATGTGCTGTAAAATGCTGAAAACTACTCGTAGTTCTTTTTGGTTTGAAGATCTATCCCAGAGAGAACTCTCCCAAGCCCCTGAAGCAACTTGTCCTGAACATGAGCTGTGGTGACCCCTAAAGGATCTAAAACTCTCCAGGGAAGTCATCGGGACAAATTTTCCATCTGAAGCCACCAATTCAGGGATCCCAAGGTCTGATCAGAAACCAAACATTTTCTGTCTAAGTTGCTCTTTTCCCCTGACTAGATCTGAAGAATCCTGGTCTGCAGACATCTGGAATGCCCCTGAGCCCACTGTACTGCTGAGATACAGAATGTCATTGTCCCTAATATTGACATTCCTCTCATTATTCATACAAGGAATATGCCTAGTTATGTGCCCCCCAGTAATATGCCCACATTGTGCTCTCTTTTAATATGCTCACATTGTGCCCCCCAGTAATATGTTGTGCCCCCAGTAATGTGCCCCTCACAGAAAGTTAAAAAAATTAAAAACCTTGTACTTACCTTCTTCCTAGCAGCAGCATCACCAGCAGGACATCGGCTTCTCTTGTCTGGAGGGGGCGGGGCCAAGGCTGTCATCCGTCCCCGCCCCTTCCCAGCTCATTCCGGCTGTCTGCTTCTTCATGTAGCAGGCAACTGTCTCTGCGTCCAATGGATGCAGAGACAGCTGCCAGAGACCGGCAAATGCCTCCCCCGTACCGGGACAGCCACTGCAATCCGGGAGGTATGCGTTTGGTGGAGTGCTAAGATTAGACAGTGATCGGCTGAACAATCATACAAGTTATCTATGAATGTTTTTTTCCGATGACCAGCCTGTGTAAAAGGGTTTTTTTGATACATGTCTCACTGTATGGATTTATTACATAGATATGATAAAATATCAAGACTTTTTTTTTTGTTTAATTTTCCAGGTGAACACTGGATGAGAAACTCCTGTGATCATACTTCATATGAAGTAGATGATAATCAGTCACAGATTGACAAAACTACAACTGATAGCCTAGCTAACACTTTTCTATGTTCTGAAAGTGGGAACCGTTTTAAAGAGGAATGTAATGTTTCCACAAATGAGGGAATTCACATCGAAGAAAGGCGATTTACGTGTTCAGAGTGTGGGAAATCTTTCACTAAGAAATCAACTCTTGTAACACATCAGAGAATTCACACAGAAGAGAAGCCGTTTTCATGTTCAGAATGTGGGAAATGTTTTAAGACGAACTCCTATCTTGTTCGACATCAGCAAACTCATACTGGGGAGAAGCCATTTTCATGCACTGAATGTGGGAAATGTTTTAGCCAGAAATCAGGTCTTGCAAACCATTTGAGAACTCACACAGGGGTGAAGCCATATTCATGTCCTGAATGTGGTCAATGTTTTATCCATAAATCAGGTCTTGTGAGACATCTGAGAACTCACACAGGGGAGAAGCCATTTTCATGCAGAGAATGTGGTCAATGTTTTAGCCATAAATCACTTCTTGTGAAACATCTGAGAACTCACACAGGGGAGAAGCCATTTTCATGCACTGAATGTGGGAAATGTTTTAGCCAGGAATCAGGTCTTGTGAGACATCTGAGAACTCACACAGGGGAGAAGCCATTTTCATGCACTGAATGTGGGAAATGTTTTAGCCATAAATCACTTCTTGTGAAACATCAGAGAATTCATACAGGGGAGAAGCCATATTCATGTTCAGAATGTGGGAAATGTTTTAGCCAGAAATCAAGTCTTGTGGGCCATCTGAGAACTCACACAGGGGAGAAGCCAGTTTCGTGTACACTATGCGGCAGATATTTTAGCCGTAAAACAATTCTTTTGGAACACCTAAAATCTCACACAGGAGAGAGACCAATTTCATGTCCTGAATGTTAGAAATGTTTTAGAAATAAATCGGGTCTTGTGGAACATCTAAGTAGGCACACCGGGGAGAAGCCTTATTCATGCACAACATGTGGGAAATGTTTTAGCCTGAAATCAAGTCATGCTAGACATGAAAGAGTTCACGCATGTGAGAAGCCATTATAATGTTCAGATTATATGACATGTAGAGGGTGTGCAGCTTCAGCGTAGGACCTTCCTCAGGACCCCTTCTGATGTATAGCTTAAAGGCGTTGTCCAGTATTCGAAAATCACTGTCACAGTTCTGCCCCATTCACTACAGTAAAGCCAAGCTGCAATAGCACATGGCCAATTGTAGTGTTGTTTCTGAAACGAATCATTTACAACTGTTTTAACTCCTTCGCCTATGATGATGCACATGTATGTCATGGAATGTCTTTAGTTGGTGCCCCATGCCGTACATACATGTTACGGTGATCACGTGGTCTCTGTACAATCAACACAGGAACCTGACAGTGATTTATAGCCAGACTCCAACTATAGCAGAAGAGACCAGAGAAACCTCTGGCAACAGCAATATATCAGCAGTGAGGGAGGAGGCTCCCTCTGTCATCCCATTCTTGTGGGGTGCCATTGGATCACTATGATAGCAGGAGGCCCAACAATGTAAAAATGTGAAAGAAATTACAACTTTAAATACAATAAAAGAGAACTATCCCAAAAGTATCGCTACATTCGTAAATACCCGTAATATGAAAATGACCAATTTTTTTTCTCTACACAGTGAATGCTGTAAAAAAAACACTAGAATAATTGTGTTTTTGCCTCCCAAAAAGGCAAACAAAAAGTAACAGAATAAAAGGTTGACCGCACTTGGTGATGGCAGCTCAGCTCCGAGAGCTTCTCACAACACCCACCAGATCTCCAAGATTACTGAACCTACTCTTATAAACGTGGGCAAAATTGGCAGACAGGAGCAAAGAGGCAACTGCAACTTCGTACTCAACGAAAAGTAATGATATTCTCAAGATTTTTCATAAGGGTGACAAAATCTCCACCTACAGTTCTCCACGGGAAGCAGAAGTAGTCCTGCATCACAAGTTACGAGAGCTCATTCGTCCAGGCTAGCAATTGCTCCATGCACCATCAAACATCCAACTCATAATGTTTCCTTATAATCCTCTCCTTGACTTCTGACATTTTGAGCTTCCTGTTTTGTTTGCTGATCCACTAGTCCTTAGTGATGCAAATAATCTCTTGGAACGTAAAGGGACTTAAAGAAGAACTCCCGCAAAAAATTTTTATTCCATGTCCTGCTAGAAATGCACATGATGTAATCTGTAGTGAATGTCATTTTATTGGTAAGGCCGTTATTAATAGAAAATATTAATATTCACGTTAGAATATTAATATTATTTATGAATATTAATTCTTAATATTTAATAGAAATATTGATTTATTAATGTTCATACCCCCCTCTTCATTGGCGAGCCAGGGACGGTTGCGATTTTGTATACGTGTTTTGCTTTGCGGTAATCTGGGGTTATCCTCGGTGAGCTGATCAGGCTGCGGGAGCGTGGACAGATAACATTGGTACACGGGTCAGTGTCGTGTTATTCTGTGACGGTTCAGGAAGATTGACACAGTTACTCGGGCATTGCACGGAACAAAATCTGCGACAGAACCTAATCTTCTGTGATTGGTTTTGCGTTTTGCCGCCACAGCTTCGCTTGTGTTATACCGTGAGCTAAGATAGGCAGGAAAGCGTGGACAGGTAGCGGTGTTGTGCTATACTGTACGCTGAGACCTTGAAGCTCGGATGGGTAACGCAATTGTAGGTGGGGCTTAAGGCAGAATCAATTCAGAAATAGGATTCTTTGTTTATTATCAGTTTTCTAACGTTTCTAACAATTCCTTTGCACGTACGTGGATAACGGCGAGGAAAGTCGTCGCAGGATATCGTTTAAGTAGCGATAAACGTTCGGTTAAGTCCAGCTGGACGGGAAAAAGTGATCCGGGGACAAGGACTTTTTCCAAGCAGCACAGAAGGGACGGAGGAACAGTTGGCTACTAAACGAGTGAGGAAAGTCATCACTTGCAGTTTGGGTGGATCTGAGCAGTCCGCTGGTCGGGAAAAAGCGTTCCGGAAATTGGACTTTCTCCAAGCAGCACAGAAGGGACTGAGGAATAGATGGCCACCAAACAAGTGAGTATGGACTTTTCCACACTACAGCACCTAAGTAAGAATAGCTCTTTTAAGCCCATACTTCCCACAACATACCAGTCAGCAGAAATGCTGTGGTCCATGTTGTTAGCACAGGCTTGTAGTTTTGACAAGATGTGCATTAACAAGCGGACAGTAATGAACAAATCATCCAGGCGGCTCCACATGCTGGCGAAGCTAGTGTCCGTGTATGAGGAAACGCTGGAGAAGCCGGAGCATTGTACATTGGTGTCTCAGGCCACTGAGAGTCACTGTCAGTGCTGTGCTGTTAATGGACAACGTGTCCATGATTTACAGGCAGAACTGGCAGACAATGTACAATGTCAGGTGGATAAGGAAAAGCAGATATGCATGCTGGAGGAACGGATAATGGCCCTTCAGAAGCATATTGCAGAAGTGGAAGCAGACTTGACTCAGTCATTTACTGAGATCAAGAACTTTAAGGAACAGGCAGCATTTACTGATGCTGTGGTGGCAAAGTTGAATGATGATGTTGCTGCTAGATCTCATCTGATATCTAGTTTGCAAAACATCATAAACTACTTTGCCAAAGTGGTGCCTACCTATTCTTTTTCGGTAGAGACAAGGCCAGAATCTCCTGAAATGTTGCCCTGTGCAGGGCAACAAGGGGGGAGGTTAGACAGGAATAGGTCAGATTTCCAAAAGTCTGATCCTATTCCAAAGACCAGGAGTAGCATCTCCAGAGTCCTGCATAAATGTAGTAAGAGAATTGTTAAAAGTGCATCCCTGGCCATGGAGCAGTTCAGGAGATTTGGGCAGGAGCACTTTTGCAATGGGGACAGCCCTAAACCAAACATGGAAAGCATTAGATGTTTTGTATGCACTGGTTTAGGGCACATAGCGAAATACTGCAAATCTCTCAGTGCTCGGCTATGGAGATCAAGAGCATGTTTTAAGTGTGGTAAAACAGGCCACATTGCAAGGAATTGCAACTGGGCAGATAATTGCAATGAGTCCAGTGATACCAGAGGTGGGAATAGGTATGCAGCAGCAGGTTGTACAGTAAGACCTAGTGCAGTTGGCCAAACAAGGTCTCCCTTCCAGCCACAGACACCCCATCAGTTGTTGAAGGGTCAGAATGGCCAACTGCTACTAGGAAAGAAAGAGTGTTCAGACAGGGGTATGTCTAGAACAGCTGTACAATTTGTTGTGTAGCCTGTTCCCTGTACGTCTTTGTCGTGTGTTCCTGTATTTGTTTGTTTAATGTTAGTGGTTGTTAGTCGTTGTTTGTACCATGTAGGCCGTCTCCCTGGTTTGTGTGTTAAGTGTGATCTGTGACTTTGTGTTGTAGTTGACTAGAGAGTCAGGACATGAGTTAGGTCATGGGATTTTTCTAGTATCCACAACATAGGTTAACAGGGGGAGATGGCCTGGAAAAAGATATTCTGCATCCTGAAGGTATCACTGGGGCTGAATCAGCCAGGGTGGTTAGGATGAGCTAATGATAGATCCATAACTAAAAGACACCCTAAAAGATCCAGGTGCGTCCAAGGATCTGTGTCCACGGACTATGTGTAGACCAATGTAATGATGTTAAAGTTAAACTGCAGCAGCTCTGGTCAGGCCTTAGGGAATGATCAGAGTGGTCCAGTGAAACTGGAGGGCTTGTATCAAGCCACAGTTTTGAAGGTGTGGACCAATGCTAAGGATCTGAGGTGTACTCAGGTAGAGGGATTTCCATCCATATGCTCTTTCATGATCATGCTCATGAGAGAGGACTGTGTACCGGAGGTGACAGGATACTATTTTGTCACCTTGCCCACTGGGACCGGGCACACAGATGGTTACGTTAGATACTAATCCCTAGAGGTGGGACTTAGTATGGAACATGGTGGACACACCTACTGTGGGTGAATGGATGGAGACTCTATGACTGAGGAATACTGGGGCAGATAGGGGTCTTTAAATTGGGAAGACCCCAGAGGCAGGGATATTAACTTTAACATCAATATAGATGGTACATTTAAGTGGCCTAATTGCGAGGCGGTAGATGTAGGGTGCTGGTCGTTTGCATAATGGGTCTATCTGTCCAACTCCTAACCCATCAGGACCAGTGATATCAGTTCAGGGGTACAGTGATGTTAATTTGGGATTTTTGCCATTAAATGGACAGTACTCCATCCACAGCTCACCTCGGACATCCTAACTTATGAGGGAGGTCATCCTTATCTGTTCAACACGGAGGGATGTTGGAGGTAAGAGGATACTATCCTCTGCCAAGTTAGTCAGTATCCGGTGCTTAGACACCATTGTTAGGACTCCGAGGGGTCCTGTGAGATGAAGGCCAACCCAATTCTCTCCTTCTGACATGGGTCAAGGGCATTGGTGTTGGTACCAAGGATGCAATTAACTGCACCGGAAGAGGAGAAATCCTCCTTGGAGCATATTGTCCCCTTTGTCTCATTATAGGTCTAGATGCCAATGACCCCAGAGAAAAGACTGGACATCTGCTCTGACACCCCTGTGAGGCTCCAGAGAATTCCCTTTGACTTTGACAGCCGGCTCAAGCATCTCTTGTCAGAATTGGATAAAGAAGATGAGATCCTTAGAAGTCTTCAAGAGGTGGAGATTGCAGCTTGAGCATGACAGGATCAAGATAACGAGTATCACCTATGTTTTGGAATAGAGCCTCAGAGGTGTCCAAGGGGGGTGGACTTGTTGGACTACAACCCAAAGGAAACATCATTTTTCTGTATATTCATTCAACCAGTTAGAGTTCTGCTGGTTCTGGTCATTGCCATGTACTTTGGACTCTGCCTGATTTACCGGAGGATAACAAGACTTGCCAACTAGGTACAGGAGAACCAGGCAGAACTACATGAAAGACGCAGAAGGACCTAGCATCTGAGAAGCTCTGGAATCTTAGGATTCATGAAGGGCTATGGGTACTCAGGACATGATTTTTACTCACTCCTGAAGTCCCATAGCAGTGTAAATACTGTTTGTTATTGGGTATTTTTGTATTGATTTAGGTGTGTTGGGTGGGGGAGGGGTGATTACCTGTTTTGTGTGAATGGGGTAAAGAACAGATTCCCTAGGGACAGGTACCCTCACTAAAGTATTTGCCACCTCAACCCTAGCAATGGTAAAGTTCATAAAGGATGGCTTGAATGTCTGTTAGAATTAGACGGTGTTCATTCCCGCAGTCAACTTAGGTATTGTGACATCACCCCCACTCAAAATCCTGACCTGCCTTGTAAAGACCTACTGATCTATCCATGGGAGAACCGCATCGATGATACCTTCAATCAAGGTTAAAGGAGAAGTGTCTGAGGGAAGTCGTGCCCATGCCAAAAGAAGGGTATTCCACCGGTGATTGTACCCCGAAAAGAAAGAGGTGCTATGTGGTTTGCCAAAAGACAATGAGGGTGAGGCCATTCCAGAGTCTGCACAGTGAAAGACAAAGTTGGGATAGGCGAACACCTGAAGATCCGCATTGACTGCCAGGTACTCAAAAGTCTTTCATCCAAGAACAGTCATGATGCCAAGTACAGTTCCAAGACCGTTCCAGGGAAGATCAAGAGAGAAGGCGGTGTATTCTGTGGATAGAGACGTTTGGTTACGGTGAAGGGCAGGACAGGTGACTATCATACTGGGTGATGTCTAGGTACCTAAGGGTAAGAGGTATACTTCATTCCATCCTGAACGGTTACCGGTTATACTGTGAGTTGAGTAGGCAAATATATTCCAACAAAACACTTCCCCCCCAAAAAAATAGTATTGTCGTGTTCTCGACAATCAGGGGGATATGTTACAGGGGGAAGAGTTTTCCCATAGATATTTGCCCCTATATATATATATATATATGTATTTAATCCCAGTAGTGAGAAGGCCAAGATACATAGTATTCATTTGACTCTATTCAAAGCCCCCCTCCTGTAGGAATGCCATATGCCTGCTGGGGTATGGGGGAAGACAATAGGGCCATATGTTGACAGTATCATAGGTATGTTAAACTATGGTTCAATAGACCTTTTGTCTCAATAGGTGTGATGCACTTCCCTCTATCTTAAACTGATAGCAGGAACTTTCAGGCGGGTGTTACAATGGCCGGAGACATGGAGGCTGATGAGATCGATAGATCAAAAGAAAGTAGATCCGTGGCCTAACAGCAGAAGGTTCCCTGTAGGGGGTGTTAGGCTAGTATCACTACACCTCACTGCTTTCACCTGAAGGGGGAGGGGGCTTAGATATACAATATAGCCAACTGTGAGGGGGCAGAGAAGGCAGTCTCCTGAATGAGTCACCTGAAGGAAGATGGGGGAAAGGTCACCATGACAGAGCTCCAGCAAGGATTGGTCTAAGTATCCCAAGAGCCCCTAACCTCTCTCTCTCTCTCTCTCCTACCAATCCTGAACCCCTAATTCCCTTCTGCCTCTATACTTACCCTGCATCCTGACCCCTGCACTACATCCCCAATCTTCCATTCCATGATTAGGGAAAGTTAGCGATAGTTGGGAGGGTAAAAGTATATTGGTGTGTGTATGTGAGTGTGGGTGGGAAAAATAAGTAGGTGTTGGTGTTTATTATATTATTGTTTTATTGTGTGATTTGTGTAACTTTAGCATAGTGTATAATAAATAACTTGTTTTTATTAGCACGGTTTCATTCCTGTTATACAAGCACAGTAATAATATAATTGTAATAGTACGTTGTAAAGGAACAGGAAAACGTTACAGTTAAGGTACAAATTAATACAATACAGTCTAGCGTGAGTGTGTTGAGACTGTGTTGTATTATAATATTGATTGTTGAAGTCTGATCTGACGCTATTGTCAATATTGTACTTTAACGGAACATTATAGGAGGAAATCATATTAATAATACCATACTGATAGCCACGTGAGTGAATATTGGTACGGCCGTTATTAATAGAAAATATTAATATTCACGTTAGAATATTAATATTATTTATGAATATTAATTCTTAATATTTAATAGAAATATTGATTTATTAATGTTCATACCCCCCTCTTCAGAAGCCATTTTTCAAATTTTCACCAAATTTTCCAAAACCATTTTTTTAAGCACCAATTCAGATATAAAGTGATTTTGAGGGGCTTGCATAATGAAACCCCCCATAAATGACCCCATTTTAGAAACTACACCCCTCAAATTATAAAAAACTGCTGTTACAAACTTTGTTAACCCTTGAGGTGTTCCACAAGAATTAAAGGAAAATGGAGGTGAAATTTCAAAATTTCACTTTTTTGGTAGATTATTCATGTTAATAATTTTTTTCTTGCAACACAGTAAGGGTTAACAGCAAACTAAACCTCAATATACATTGCTCTGATTCTGCAGTTTACAGAAATACCCCATATGTGGTGGTAAACGTCTCTATGGGTTTGTGGCAGTGATCAGAAGGAAAGGAGCGCCATATGGGTTTTGGAGGCAGATTTTGCTAGAATAGTTTTTAGACACCATTTTGTAATTGAGAGACCCTGACGTACCCCTAGAGTGGAAACCCTCAAAAAGTGACCCCATTTTGGAAACTACACCCTTCAAAGAATATATTAAGGGGGTACTGACCACTTTGACCCCCTAAGTGTTTTACGGAATTTGGAAACACCTGTGAAAATGAAAAATTTCATTTCTTCCAATAAAATGTTGCTTTAGCCCCCAAATTTTTTTGTATTTTCATAAGGGGTAACAGGAGAAAAGCACCCCATGATTTGTTACCCATTTTCTCCTGAATATGGCAACACCCCATATGTGGTGGTAAACTGCTGTGGGGGCACATGGCAGGACTCAGAACAGAGGGAGCGCCATATGGATTTTACAACACAGATTTTGATGAAATGGTTTGCGGGAGCCACTGATTTTTATTTTTTTGAGTTATTGTCTTATGTGGGGGCTAGTTTTTTGCGGGATGAGCTGATGTTTTCATTGGTACCATTTTGGGGTACATAACACTTTTTGATCGCTTGGTATTACACTTTTTGTGAGTCAAGGTGAAAAAATAGCAGTTTTGGCATAGTTTTTTTAAAAAGATTTTTTACAACATTCACTAGAGAGGGCAAATCATGTGATATTTTTATAGAGCAGGTTGTTACGGACGAGGCGGTACCCAATAGGTCTAACTTTTTTATTTTTAGAAAGCTTTACACATTAGATGCTTTTTTGAACAGAATAAAATCTTTATTTTGTGTTGCCATTTTCAGAGAGTCATATTTTTTTCAGTTTTCAGGTAGGGTCTCAGGTAGGGTATCATTTTTGCAGGACAAGATGACGGTTTGATTGGTACCATTTTGGGTCAAATACGCCTTTTTGATCGCCTGCTATTACACTTTTTGTGAGGCAAGAGGGAAAAAAATGGCCATTTTGGCATAGTTTTTTTAACAATTTTTTTACAGCATTCGTCTGGGGGGCCATCTCATGTAATATTTTTATAGAGCAGGTTGTTACGGACGCGGTGATACCCAATATATCTAACTTTTTTATTTTTGGAAAGTTTTACACATTAGATTTATTTTTGAACAGAATAAAATATTTTTTTTTGTGTTGCCATTTTCTAAGAGCCATATTTTTTTTTATTTTTTGGGCGATTGTCTTAGGTAGGGTATCATTTTTTGCGGAAAGAGATGACGATTTTATTAGTACAATTTTGGGATAAATACGCCTTTTTGATCGCGTAGTATTACACTTTTTGTGGGGAAAGGTGACTAAAAAATGGCTGTTTTGGCACTGTTTTTATTTTTATTTTTTTACTGTGTTCACCTGGCAGGATGGATTATGTGATATTTTTATAGAGCCGGTCGATACGGACGCGGCGATACCTAATATGCCTACTTTTTTCTTTTTTTTTTTCTTTTTTAACATTTTTTTTTTACTTTATTGGGGGGAAAATGGCGTTTTTCTTTTTTTTACTTGAAACTTTTATTATTTTTTTAACTTTATTTTTTAACTTTTTTTTTCACCTTTTTTTCAACTTTTGGGGGTCTGATCCCCTTTACAATGCATTACAATACTGTTGTATTGTAATGCATTGGCTGTAAGTGTATTACTCACAGTCCGTAAGTGGCTGGAAGTGTATTACTCATCCAGCCCCCTGGATCGCACAGGCTCGCAGGGATGGCAGCCACGATGCCTAAGGAAGGCATCGGGCTGCCATCCAAGCCATCGGGTCCCCGTCACAGCAGCGCGGGGACCCGATGGCCCCCCGCTCGCCATCCTGAATATGCGCACACCTCATGTGCCGCGGTCAGCGCTGACCGCGGCACATGAAGGGTTAATGCGTCGGCATCGGTGTTTTCACCGATGCTGGCGCATTCCCCAGGGGTCCGGCACCTGGGCACTGCCGGACCCCCGCTGCTGATCAGGCGGGCGCAGCTCCTGCACCCGCCCGATCGGCGCGCCGTACATGTAAGGGGTTAAGCACATATGGTTTTATGGGATAAAAAAATAAAAATAAAAATGTGGCTTGGGGGACAAAGTGTACAAAAATTATGCCTTGACAGGGTCGGAATGCCTGCCCGTATGACACGCACATGGGTTGATTATCAGAAGAAAAAGTGGCTTGTTATGAGCAAGCCTAAAAAAAATGTCCCTTTTAATTAAGAGATGCAGCAGTGCAGAGTGGAAGTGGAAAGGGTATGGTACAGATATCGTGGCATGCGGCCACAATAATAGTGGCAGCAGAAGCAGCATAGCATGGAACATACAAGGCTGCCTATTGGTTAATAGTGGTAGGGTGGCAGATGCTTCGCGTTAATGGTGGTAACAGTAGGGGATAATAAGCGAGGAGCAGCAGCAGCCATATGGCACATGATGGAGACAGCAGCAGCCTTACGGAAGATGATAGTCGGCAGACTGCAGTAGTGGCATGATGGAGGTGGCAGCAGCAGCAGCTGTACAGAAAGTGATAGTAGGTAGATCACAGCAGTGGCACGATAGAGGCGGCAGCAGCAGTCGTACAAGACATGATGGTAGGCAGTTCGCAGCAGCAGCAGCCATACAGACAGTGACAGTAGGCAGGTCGTAGCATGATGAGGTGGCAGCAGCAGCCGTACAGAATGTGATGGTAGGCAGTAGAGATGAGCGAATCTTTAAAGATTCGCTTCGGCGAATATTCACCGATTCTCTTCGGATACAAAATTATTCGGTCCAAGTTGCGCTAAAAAATATTCGTTATTCTGGTCGTGTTCTGCGAACAGTGCCACACAAATAGCGAACATACAGTCTAAGCTTTGTTAAAAGTACGCTACTTAACTGAATACATACACGTGAGCGCACCCATACACTGCGAACATTCCCGCACAAATAACGAACATACAGTCTAGCGTTGTTAAAGGCACGCTACTTAACTGAATATGTACGTATTAGCGTACAAATTATCAGATACGTGCGTAGCGTTAGCGTACAAAGAATTAAGAACATTTAAGAAGATTTGTACGAAGCGAAGCTGAAAAAAAAGGGTTAATGGGAGGCACATGGTGTTATTACTTTTAAACCTCTATGTGTCCCATATTAATAGTAAGTGACACCATCATTAACACCCTTATAGCCCATTATAAGGATATTATGGGGTCACTTGCTATTAGTATGAGGAACATAGAGGTACTAATGTAATAAAACCTCACATTAATGCAGGCACACGTCATAAAGCACTCTAAAATTGTGGGAAATCTCCTGCAGCAAGACCTTTCTGGATGCTGATAAGTTAAAGGACCTTTGATGATGTCATCACCATGTGACCGTCACCAGTAACAAGTAATATAGATGTTATTGGTGACATGGCGATGACCTCATCAAAGGTACTTTAGCTTATCTGCATCCATGAATGAAGGGTAGCACCTAGAATGTATGGGCTCCTTGGCGGCTGTGACGTCACTGTGTCACGTGCCTGCATGCCCACTTGACCCTCTCCAAGCAGACAGTAAGTCGAGCAACCATCCATGAACATCTCTACAAGTTAAAGGACCTTTGATGATGTCTTGCCATATAATCAACAAGTGGATGTTATTAGTCACATGACAATGACATCATCAAAAGGTCCTTTACCTTATCAGCATTCAGCACCTCGAGGACATGGTGCATTTCTCTTCTCCACTGCCCTTCTATTTTTCCTCCCAGACACTTCCCCATCAGGTCACTGGGCTTTACTGGACCTGCAGAGTCAGAACGGCCTGTCACTACACAGCTAAATCTGCGACATGCCAACTTGCTGGAAATCAATATTGCACATGCTGGAGCGTCTGTACGAGCAGTGGAAAGTGATGAAAGATTTTGTCAAGCACCAGGCAGCTTCAGTAGCAGGGAACATGTGTTGTTCGAGGTCAGACACTAGCAGCTCATCTGAGATGCTTCCTGGGTGGTGAAGCCCTTCAAAGAGGCCTCAAAGTTTGTCAGCAGGCACAACTTCGGCATGAAGGCCATTATCACTCTCATATTTATATTAGAACAGATTCTGACGCTCATGCAGCAGGGGACCACAGCCAAAGAAGGGCAGCTGGCGCATCTTGCTGTCCGCTCTATAGCTATTGGAGACACACAAAGGGAATCTGCCATGGAGGAGGAGAATGATGAGGATGAAGAGCTGCCACTGCAAGAGGAGCAGTTGGAGGTGGAGGACCAAGAGGATGATGATGAAAATGGCACTGGCCATGACACCCAACCATCTCAGTGGGGGGCGGAGCTGGAAAGAACTGGCTCCTCAGGCAAGCTGGTCCGAATGGCGACCTGTATGCTCGCTTGCTTACTCAGTGACAGAAGTATTGTTGACATCAAGCAGTCTCATGATTAATGGATAGTCATGCAAGGAAAAATGAGGGAATGTTTTCCTCTCGTTATTACCAGGAAACACTGTGTACGCAGCGGAAAACAGACACCTTCCGCCAGCTTGTCTGAAAGGGAGGCACCTCTCCTCCCCCACAGAGTCACCCCCCTTCAAGCTACCACGAGGAGCAGAGGCCACAGCAGCAGCCATTTCAGTCTCCTTAACATGATGGAACAGTTTTTCCACGTTCCATGCCAGGCTGAAGCCAGTCAGAAAGCCGACAGCTCCTGCCTCAGCGCCCAGGATCAGTCCTACCTAAACTCTGGCCAGTCTCTGGCGAATATCCTGTTCCCTGACTCCATGGATTTCTGGGCAGGTCAACTGGAAAAGTGCCCTGAACTGGCACAGCATGCTCTCTTTCTTACCCAGCTTCCAGTGTCATCTCACCTGGGGCCTCGTGACACCCAAATGGACCAAGTTTTCCTCCGCCAGTGTCTAAAGCATAACTTTTGTCAAAATGAACCAAGTCTGGATTCAGGAGGATGTTTACACTCCTCTGGCTTGTTCAAATTAATAGATTCAGCCTTGCTGGTGTTGCCCCACCATGCCACTGCTGCGATCTGCCAACCATCATGTTCCTTATGGCTTCTGCTGGTTCCTGCATCATACCACTAATGAGACCTGCATATCATCACATTCTGTATGGCTGCTGCTGCCACCTCCATCATGTCACTACTGCAACCTGCTTATCATCATGTTCTGTACGGCTGCTGCTGACGCCTCCATAATGCCACTAATGCGACCATAACGTTCTGTACAGATGATTCTGTCGCCTGCATCATGACACTAAGGCAACCTGCCTACCATCACATTCTGTATAGCTGCTGCTGCCTGCATCATGTTGCCACCGACGCCATCATGCCACTGCTGCGATCTGTCGAACATCATCTACTGTAAGGCTGCTGCTGCCTCCGATATGGGGAGGGAGGAGGGAAAAACAATTCATAAAAAATAAATGAAGAGAGATAAGTTTTCCTAAAAATTCTTAGGAGGCTAGAGGGGGTTATATACCAACTTTCAGAGCAATTGGAGTAACTTCGGTTTTGTCTGAACCAATTTGGGTCTGAACCTAACTTTTTTAAAAATTCAGTGAACCGGTCCTGAAACGAATCATGAGTTCGTTCATCTCTAGTTTTTTGCTCTCAAAAACATAAAAGAAGTTTTTTTTTTCTGAATTCATAGAAATAGAATATCTCTTTTATTACCAATGGTGACTATAGGAAATTTTAACAAAAGCATTAGCAATTTTTTTAAGCCTGAGTATTATTACTTCTTAGTAATAATTTTCCCAAATACTGATTTCCTTTATTGGAGAGTTCAAAGTGATAAGGGTAGTAGATGGACTAAAGGAGAAGCCCTTCTCTCAGATCTGAAGTTCAGCATTGTTTATTTTATTTTTGGAATATTGAATACTAACATCATAGAGACTTTATCTTTTTCATTATTTGAATTGAGATATTATTCTATGATTTTTTTTTAGGCATATGGCATTTCCGCCTGGAGGAAACCAGAGTTCCTGTATTAGAAACACATTTTACTTTCTGTTTGAGGAACCAAGACTTCCTGTATTTGGAACACATACTTCCTGTATTTGGAACACAAGGCGCTTCCTGTCTGTGGAACATAGACTTCCTGTATTTGGAACACATACTTCCTGTATTTGGAACACAAGGCGCTTCCTGTCTGTGGAACATAGACTTCCTGTATTTGGAACACATACTTCCTGTATTTGGAACACTAGGCGCTTCCTGTCTGTGGAACATAGACTTCCTGTATTTGGAACACATACTTCCTGTATTTGGAACACAAGGCGCTTCCTGTCTGTGGAACACAGACATCCTGTATTTGGAACACATACTTCCTGTATTTGGAACACAAGGCGCTTCCTGTCTGTGGAACACAGACATCCTGTATTTAGAACACACAGAGCTGGATCCTTGACTGTGAGCAAATTGTATACTGGTGTCCCCTTAGATAATTACTCCAAGATGTTTAGGTTCTGTTAAATCAAGTTCATGGGCAGAATTAAGGCTGTCCTGGTGTGCAGGGTTAGCATGATGTATATCTATTAGCATTTATACTGTTTTTGTATGTTTTTGTATGAAGGACTTTATATATAACATATATATTCAGTAGATAGACCTTGGAGCTCTAGTACTTTTGGAGGACTGGTGGTGGAGCATTAAGGACCTATCATTGGGAGAATCATCTTTAGCACGGATGAAAAATAATTTGACCCTGAGCTTGATAAACGATCCAGAATCGTGGTAAGTCAATGTATTGCCTACTACCTGAAGTGTAAGTCACCCATTATATTGATTTTATACGTGTACTTTATGGCGTTGTATCGTCCATTCTATCTCTGAGCGGCGGATTATTTCCTGTTTATGATAATATATATATGTCAATAGCAGAGATATCAACCTGGGGAACCAATTCACATGGTAATATTCACACAGTAAATGGTGACCAAATGGGAATGGCTTTTAAGGGTGTGGCTTTCATAGCACTTTATGGGTAGTCTATAATTTAAGATACAGTAGTAACATAGATGCTGTGCCGTACCGAGCTCATTTTATAAGTACGGTACCAGAACCCAGCTCAACATATCAATGAAGCTTCTAAATGTATCAAATATAAATACAGAACCATATCCAAGGTTATAATACAAATCCAGCACCAGAACCAACCTCATAACAGAGGAGGGCAACTAAAGTAATAACTGGAATGGGAGGACTACAGGACCCAGAAAGATGGTCAAAATTATCAGTTATTCACTTTAGCAAAAAGACGAATGAGGGGAGATCTAATAACTATGTATAAATATATCAGGGGTCAGTACAGAGATCTCTCCCATGATCTCTTTATCCCCAGGACTGTGACTGTGACGAGGGGACATCCTCTGCGTCTGGAGGAAAGAAGGTTTGTACACAAACATAGAAGAGGATTCTTTACGGTAAGAGCAGTGAGACTATGGAACTCTCTGCCTGAGGAGGTGGTGATGGTAAGTTCACTAAAAGAGTTCAAGAGGGGCCTGGATGTATTTCTGGAGGTAATAATATTACAGGTTATAGTTATTATAATCATGTAAAATGTTCTTCCAAATGTGATTTTGCCTTAAATCCTCCTTGTTCCTTAGATACTGGACTTTCATAGATAAAGAGTTATTTTAAAGACAAAAGTCCTTTTCATTAATAACCTACCAAGGATGGACGAGGACAGAGACCACATGGCTGCGAGGATATTAGACCTCACCCTGGAGATCATCTACCTGATAACTGGAGAGGTGAGAGTCTCACATGACATCACTCTTATCTCTATTAATAATACAGGTAAATGACTGGAAAGGTGAAGGACTCTTAGAATACATGTAGTGATCGGTGTCTCCCCATACACAGGATTACACAGTAGTGAAGAAGTCGTCTGGTGAGTGTGTGACACCCCATGTGTCAGGAGAATGGAGCAGGACCCCGGGAGCCATCACCGAGCCTCCACCTCATTCACTGATACATGAGCAGAAGATCCTAGAACTTACCAACAGGATCACTGAGCTGCTGAGCGGAGAGGTGAGCGCTGCTGGGAATGCTGGGACATTATACAATAACACCAAGGAGGTGTCTGGAGGATGACTGTATGATTGTGTGTGTCAGGTTCCTATAAGGTGTCAGGATGTCACTGTCTATTTCTCCATGGAGGAGTGGGAGTATTTAGAAGGACACAAGGATCTGTACAAGGACGTCATGATGAAGGATCACCAGCCCCTCACATCACCAGGTAAGAGGAGACCTTCCTCCATTATAGAGGAGACCAGGTTTGAGGATCACCTAGATTCACCCATCATCTGATCATCACATACAGACAATGGATTCAGTCACTGGGTTTATTTCCTATAGATGAGTCCAGTAGGAGAAATCCACCAGAGAGATGTCCCAGTCCTCTGTATTCCCAGGATTGTCCAGAGGAAAAGCCAAATGTCCTACTGGATCATCAGGTGAGATATTTCCAAATTCTCTATAGATTGAAGTAATGCTCTATATGATCTTGTTGTCTGTGGTAGGTAGTGGCCACAATTGGTTTCTTGTTTCAATGAAAGATTGTGCTAAGCTTCCACGTTTCTGGACATGCACATGGCAATTAAAATCAAGTGTGGATAGATGCAAAGTTCTCCAGTGTAAATTGACTATGTAACAGCACAGTGGCAGTCAGCTGTTTCTAAGGCCTCGTGCACATGACCATATCCCCTTTGCAGTCCGGAAATAGATGATCTGCAAAACACAGATGCAGAACTGACAAGTCCTATCCTTGTTTGTGATACAGACAAGCATAGGACATGTTCTATTTTTTTGTTTGTTGCAGGGCCGCAGAATAGACGTGCTGTTGAACTGAATTGAAGTGAATGGGTCCACATCTGACCTGCAAAAAATGCGGCTTGGATGTGGACCCAAACCACGGTCATGTGCATGAGACCTAAGGCTAACAGCTAGTGATGAGCGAGCCGGAGCGGCAAGATTCGGGATTCGCACGAATCTTGCCCGCTTCGGCTCGGCTCGGCATCCCGAGGCAGCGTGGATTCGTGACATTAAAAAAATAATAAAAACAAACTCACCTTTTCCACTTTTCGCGGGGCAGCCGGTCCGGTGTCTTCTTTCTTCTTTCCCGGCCTTGCAGGACCTGCAAAAGGACGTTTGATGACGTCAGCGCGCTCACCACATGGTGAGCGTGGTGACGTCACCAAAGGTCCTCTTGCAGGTCCTTCAAGGCCGTAAAAGAAGAAAGAAGACACCGGACCGGCTGCGCCACGAACAAGTGGAGTAGGTGAGTTTGCCTTTATTATTTTTAACCCTTTAGGGGTTAAAAATATTCCATTAGTCTCTCCCCCCCTCCCCCCCCCCCCCCCCCCCCCCCCGGGCCCAAAAAAAATCGACCCCCCCCCCCTGACTGTGCAGAACCTTTGGCCCCTGCAAAAAGATTCGGGTCTCCCATAGACTTTAATGGGATTCGTGATTCGGCCCGAATACACCAATCCCGCGGTGGGATTTGGGTCGAATACCGAATCCTCAAATCTTTTAGGATTCGCTCATCTCTACTAGCAGCATTTTGTCACGTATTCATATCTCCCAACTTTTTAGACAGTCAAAGAGGGACAATTATGGTTCATTGTGTGAAAAATCAATTTTCCTGTATATTTATACATTTTAATAGTTTTCTTAGCGCACAGTAACACAAAAATTATTTGAGTATAAAAATTTCCAAAAATCCAAATTGCATCAAATAATTAAATATTATACATGTTGGGGTCAAATATACAGATAGGAAGCAGACAAACAGTTTCTGGATCAATATTGTACATGGAATAATGCAATTCTATACCTCAGATGAAAAAGAGGGACATTTAAGGAGCAAAGAGAGACAGGGTCAAAAATAGGGACTGTCCTTCCAAAAGAGGGACACTTGGGAGGTCTGTGTACAGATCTAATCTTGCTCCTTTGCAAAACATTAGTGAAGCTTGGTTCAGTTTTGGGCGGCAGGGTTTAAAAAATAGAAAGAGGAGAAACAGGAGTCATAAAGGACCGGTGAAGTACAGTAGATTCAAGAAATTTTTTGAACAGATTTTCCCAGTGAGGTCACCACCACGAAAGACCACTTTCTGGCTTGAGAAAATGACCTTATGTTCATTGGAGATTCTTCTCCTATAAGTCACATTGGTTCCTGCTTTTGTAAGAAGTTTGACCTTCATTGGAGGAACTAGGGTTCTTGTTTCACTTTTTCTCACGTCCTGAATGTGGGATTCTTGCAGGAACGTTATGGTGGAACGATGAGTGGACCAGAAAACTCCGTATCAGAGTCGGTGAAAGGTAAGAGCCTTTAATAAATCTTGTGTTGTCTTCGAGTGAGTTGGGTCAGTTTATAGGTGCCGCCACAGAGAGAGGTGGCGTGCGCCGTCCTTATATGTTTGTTTGTCTGTTATTAACAATTGGCAGTACTAATTTTGCTCTATTGCTCCTGATGAGGGTGTTATTAGATCACCCAGAAACGCGTTGAGTGATATTTTGTGAGTGAAGTAAGCCATATTTATACAGGCACTATTAGTCAACCGGATAGGAGGCAGGTAGTGAGAGGTCCTGCTTTCCAACAGAGCAAGTTCGGTAGACGGGATACTGACTATAATTTGGCCATTTTTTAGCAACTAGTGGTGTGCAGGGAGACCTCCACATCAGGCTGGGGCCTATTGGGTCAGTTTATATCCACATAAGGCTCGGAGAAATGTGATTTGTTATATTTTCTTAGGCATTTCAAGGGCAGAGATATGTTGACTACGTATTTCTTCATTAATGGGGTAACTGATAGAAAATGTCTTCCTTATGGTTATTATTAGGGATGAGTGAATTGACTTCGGATAAAACATCTGAAGTTGATTCGCGTAAAACTTTGTTAGAATACAGTACGGAGCGAGCGCTCTATACAGTATTAGAATGTATTGGCTCAGACCTTTTACCGAACTCTGTTTCGGTTCCAAGTGGTACCTTGGCTCCTCTTTATTCCTGCTCCTATTTTGGTAGGCTCAAACCGTCCATGTATTCAAGCCATCCACATATACATCTGAAAGGATGCCATGTAAGACTACTTTTCCCCTGAAATGGTGGGGAATTCAGGTGGAGGCCGGGGCAAGATGGGCACTTTCTCAGATTCGGCTGAGGATTATTACTAATCCTTGACCTTTGTAGGTACCTTCTCACTTGGAGGGTTGGGAAATGATCAATCACATCCTAGTGCACTTTTTGTGTGGAACAATGAGTCACTTTCCTTGGGCTTTCAAGGAAAAAAAAGGAGATCTAGCTGTCAATGGCCAGAGGTGCAAGATTTGGCTCTAATCTGAAAGGTGGAGTCTCTGACAGGACAACTCATGGGCATGGAAGAGTCTAGTATTTATTTTGGGGCTAAGAAGCATTTTGTAGCCACGGTTTATTGTGTTCAATAGACTCTGGGCATAGATTTTCTTTAATTAATGCATGTGCCCAATTTTTTTTGTAATCAATAGATTTTTTACATGTATGGTTGACTGAATGTTATTAACATATTGTGTTATTTGGTATAATGAGCACTAATCGACAGTATAGCACATTGATTGGCTGTTGTTCACTGAGCCATCAAACCGGCCAATGGAAACTGTATAGGACAGTGATGGCTAACCTCTGGCATGACTCCCAGCATGCTCCATTCATTTTTGTGGAGTTCTGAGAACAGCCAAGCAAGTGTACATCTTGGGAGTTGTAGTTTGACCACAGCTGGAGTGCCGGAGGTTAGCCATCAACGGTATCGGCTAAATAACCATACATACATAGCAATTTTTGTCCCTGATCATCGGCCTAAGTAAAAGGCTTTGTTGACTGAAGTTTGATACATGTTTCCTTGTATGGATTTATCACCTAGAAGTGATAAAATATCAAAACTTTTTTTCCCTCCAGGTGAAGAATGGATGGGAGACTCTCATGAACTTACTTCGTATGAAATAGATGATAATCAATCACAGATTGGCAAAACTGTAACTGAACATAAACTGGAAAATATTTCAGAAATTGGGAATCATTTTCAGGAGAAATTCAATCTTTCCAAACATGAAGAAATCTTGATTCACGAAAGGCGATTTGCATGTACAGAATGTGGGAAATCTTTTGCTCAGAAATCAACTCTTGTAGTACATCAGAGAATTCACACAGGAGAGAAGCCGTTTTCATGTTCAACATGTGGGAAATGTTTTACTAGGAAATCGTTTCTTGTTGGACATCAGAAAACTCACACAGGAGAGAAGGAAGCTTCATGCTCAGAATGTGGGAAATGTTTTACTCAAAAATCAACTCTTGTAGCACATCAGAGAATTCACACAGGGGAGAAGCCGTTTTCATGTTCAGAATGTGGGAAATGTCTTAACCACAAATCAGATCTTGTGAAACATCAGAGAATTCACACAGGAGAGAAGCCATTTTCATGCACTGAATGTGGGCAATGTTTTAATCAGAAAGCAAGTCTTGGAAAACATCAGAGAATTCACACAGGAGAGAAGCCATTTTCATGCAGAGAATGCGAGCAATGTTTTAGTCAGAAATCAAGTCTTGTGAACCATCAGAGAATTCACACAGGAGAGAAGCCATATTCATGTTCAGAATGTGGGAAATGTTTTAGTCTCAGTTCAAGTCTTGTGAAACATAGGAGAATTCACACAGGGGAGAAGCCATATTCGTGTACAGTGTGTGGAAAATGTTTTACCTATAAACAAGATCTCATGAAACATCTAAGGACTCACAAAGGGTAAAAGCTAAATTTATGTTCAGAGTGTGGGAAGTGTTTTAGTAACAAATCAAGTCTTGTGGAACATGTAAAAATTCACACAGGAGAGAAGCCATATTCATTTTCAGCCTCAGATCAAGTCTTGTGAAACATCTTAGACCTCTAGTAAAGAAGACATTTTAGTATAAGTATGGAAATAGTTATAACTATAAAACAAGTCTTTTGGAGCATCTAAAGATCTCACATATGAGAAGTTTTTTTTTCGTGTTATAAATATCGGAATGTTGTATTCAGAAAATGTTTTGGAACATGTGAAAACTCGCATAGGAGAGAAGCCAATTTTTTGTGCAATATGTGAGAAATGTTTTTATAACAAATCAAGTCTTGGTAAAATTTTTGATATGGTATAGAGAAGTACACTTATATAGAGCTTTATCTCCTCACTGCAGGAGATGGGCTCAGTAGAAGACTTTGGGCCTACCTCGATTCCGTCTCCTGCAGCAAGGAGAAAACCTGAGATCAGTGGAGGTCTCAGTACTCTATGACATATCAAAACTTTTATCACAATTAAGTTATGCTTTAAAGGTTTTAGCCTGGATTAGAAAATCACAGTTCTTTTCCCTTTAAAAATAATGTCACACCTTCACACAGGTTGTGTATGGTATTGCTCTGCCACATTCACTTTTATAAAGCCAAACTGCAATAGCAGACTGAACCTATGGACAGGTGTGGTGCTCTTTCTGAAAAAAAAACATTTCAATCCCTTTACCCTTTGATTCTACCTGTTTAGTGTTTTAGATGCCACATTCAATAGTGACAGCAGCATCTGAACCTTTAGACAGGGGGGTTTTCTCTGTCACCTCGGTGTCGTGCTGTGACAATTGATTGCTAAGCGAGGAAGAGACCTTAAACATATGAAAGGTCAGTACAGAGATCTCTTCCATTATCAATTTAGGCCCAGGACTGTGACAAGGGGACATCCTCTATGCCTAGAAGAAAGAATCTTTCTACACCAACATGGCATGGGATTCATTACTGCAAGAGTAGTCAAACTATGGAACCCTCTACCAGAATAGGTGGTTATGTTGAACTCACTAAAAGAGTACAAGAGGGGGCTGGATGTCATAATATTACAGGTAAGGATGAGCGAACCAGTTCGTCTGAACTTTGCTGTTTTTCGAACGGCAGCCAAAACTAAATCTTTCAGGGTAAGTTTCAGATGTATCCACTAAAATGGTGTGTAGCACCATTTTATAGCACATGTCAACAAGAAAAAAGCACTAGAGAGGAAGAAAGGTTCTCAGATGACCCAAAAAGGAAGTGGGGGTGAGGGCTGGCCCTGATTGGCTTACAGGCTGACAGACATCAGCCAGGGAGGTGCCCTAGGAGAACGTGCACAACACCATTCTGTGTTGTGAATGAGGGCGGTTGTGTGTGACAGTATCTGCCAGGAAAACAATCTTAGGGAGTCAGGAAGAGTGAGAAATCAATCAAACTTATTGCCGGGGAGAGTGAAGGGAACGGCTAGAATTCAAAAACAGAATTGTGTGTGTTTTGTAGAATAGGGAGAAGCAGGGCAGCTGATAGACAGAGAGAGTCTGTCTGAGGTGAAAATTGCAACAGCACCCCCCCTCCCCCTAAATTCTCAACCTAACCCCTTCCCTCCTCACATGATATATATCACTACAAAACATACAGTGTCATACAGCGCCCCATACCTCTTACATCCAGTGTTCTGTTTCCTCATCTTCTCCATTCAGACTAGACTGCCATGATGATTTTCACCCATCTCTTGTCTCTGCAGTTTGACAAAAAGACATCTTAATTTCCTGCTTTTCCATCATCCTCCCACCTTCTGGACAAATTCATCCTACCACCCCCAATACTATGCCGCTGTGCTCCCCAATACTATACTGCAGAAATAAATAAATCCCCTGCTAATACTAGTACCATGTAGATAGTGCTCTTCAATAATTATTGGCACACAGTGTCCTAAAATAACAGCGCCCGGCAAATAGTGTCCCTGACACCAATAGTGTAGACATAATGTCCCCCAAAAATAACTGTGCTAGGCTGATACTGTGCCAGGGCACCCCCATGGTAATAGTGCTTCCAAAAGTCCCACCAATAGTAATAATTCTCTACCAGAGCACACTTGGTAGTAATGATGCTCCTACAGTGCTCCCAACATGTCCTCTCTGTGCCCCAGAAGTAATAATGCTCCTATTGTGCCCATACTAGTAATCGGCAGTGCAGGTGCACCTCAAAAGCAGCTACCTGCAAGCAAATACTTCAATGTATTTGATTAAGCAGTGTGAATATGTGTGTATGTGTGTGTATATATATATATATATATATATATATATATATATATATATATAGAGAGAGAGAGAGAGAGATATGTATATAAATATATATTACTGCAGCAATACCCAAGTTGTGTATTAAGTTGAAATTGAGTGTCAAGCCTCAGTCATCCGTTAACACATATTCAGTTTCCACATGGTCTGAATTTACATTTTTTGGGGAGTGTTCAATTTAATTAAGCAGCATATATATGTCATTACTACAGCAATACCCATGGTATGGCAGCAGTCTACCTGTGTGTATTAAGTTAATTATCCGTTAATGTTCATTTATTTCTCCACATGGTTGCAATTAGAAATTTTGATACTTGTTGAATTTAACTAAACTAGCATATAGGTGATCAGTACACAGGCTAGGGTAACAATTTACCTGGGAGTGTTAACTCAGTATTAGGGGCCAGGCCTCAATCGTCCATTTCTTTATATTCAGTTTCCACACGGTTGAAATTCTATATTATTTTTGGGACTTGTTTCAGTTAATTAACCCCTTCCCGACCGGCACCGTACATGTACGGCGGTGCGGGGACATGACGCCTGCTCGCGGGTGCGGCGGGCGTCATGGCCGGCAAGTCTCTGCTGTTTCTAACAGCAGAGACTTGCCGCTTCTTACCTCCGTCGGCGGCGACTTCCTGGGCCTTCTGATGCCGTGATCACACGTGATCACGGCATCAGGATGCGTCTGAACCCGGAAGCGTAGGCCAATCGGGGTGTCTGTACACCATATGAAAACTGTAATCCTCGCTGGTGAGGATTACAGTTTTCAAACTGCAATTCTTATTCTGGCCACTAGATGGCAGGCCAGGATAAGAAATGAGCAATTCATGGATTTAACTGCATCTAGTAAATCCATGATTGCTCATAAAGAAAAAAAACAAAACGCAATATATCAGCTCATATTTGAGCTTTAAAATAATCACCAAAAAATGTAAAAAAAATGTTAAAAAAGATATAAAAAATAAAAAAGATATAAAAGTTCAAATCACCCCCCTTTTCCGTATAATTAAAAAATAAATACCTAAATAACAATAAATATAGACATCATGGGTATCACCGTGACCGAAAACGCCCGTACTTTTAAAATAAAAAAAAAAATTCCAATACGGCAAATTGTGTGGCGGAAAAAAGCGTCCAAATGGCGATTTGCCGTTTTTTGTCGCTTTTTTTTCTAAAAAAAATTAAATAAAAAGTGATCAAAAAGTCATACACACCCCAGAATGGTATCAATAAAAACTTCAGATCGCCCCGCAAAAAATGAGCCCCCATACAGCTCTGTACATACAAATACCAAAAAGTTATAGGTGTCAAGATATGACAAGGTGGAAAAAAAAAAAAGGGCAACTTTCTAATTGTTTTATCACCATCTAAACGCAGGAAAAACTATACATATTAGGTATTGCTGGATTCGTACTGACCAGTAGAATGAAAGTAACTGGTCAGTTTTAATGCACATTGAACGCTGTAAAAAAGAAACCCGTAGAACTGTAGCGGAATAGCGGTTTTCTTGCAATTTCACCTCATTTGGAATTTTTTTCCCGCTTCTCACTACACCATATGCAATATTAAATGGTGGCGTTGGAAAGTACAACTTGTCCCACAAAAAACAAGCCCTCATACAGCTATGTGAACAGAAAAATAAAACAGTTATGGCTGTTTGAAGGCAGGGAGCGCAAAACGAAAATGCAGAACCGAAAAAACCTCCGGGGTAGAAAGGGTTAAATCAGCATATAGGTGATCAACACCAATACATAGGCTACCACACAAAAGTATCTGTGAGGAATAACAAATGTATGCCTAAATGTGTTTCACTTGATTTCTGTTTTCACAAACACATTTCCAATCAATTATTTAGGGGAAGAGGGGAGTTGTTGATTATATTCCGACTAGCAGAATATATACGTGATTACTACACCAATACACAGGGTAGTGCACAACATTATCTGAAAGGCTCAAAAATGTCCAGGCTATAGAAGGGTTCCAGACAATGTGATTATAGATGGCTCACTCCTCCTTTCAGTCACAGCAGCATAACATGGGGATGATTTCAGAGTCTGACACCGTGCCGTGGAGCTATGGGTCACAGTGTTCCTCCTGTTTCTCCTCGCAGCCCCAGGGAAGGCTTTCAGTGGAGTCCTCTCAGTCTTCATTGCCCCTTCCTAGGTTCCTGCAGCCTATCAGAGGAACAGAAAGGGAGACACATCTCACCTGCCCCGAAGCACATCCATCTGTATCGTTGCCCTGAGGAACGGCGATATAGATGAATATAGAGATGAGTGTTTCTACAATGGAAGTGTTCATCTCCACTCCTGCTGCCCTGCCGCCCCCCACTTGTCACCAGAGCTGCGCCTCCTGAGGCGATCGGCTCACCTTGCCTAATTGGCGGTGCGGCCCTGCTTGTACTCTCACATGGTGGATAATGCAGACCACACCTTGTGATTCTCGATGTGCAGCAAGTTGCACGCCACGGTGGACACCTGGAGCAGCTGTTATGAGCTTTGACAGTACACGTTTTATGTGGAGAGGTAGCACCCCAGTAACATGACCAGGTCCTTTTGATCTCCTCCCACCATATCATGAGGCCGGCTCCCACAGCAGGCACTTATCTGCCTCCTTCAACTTCTCTATCAACATGGTTCTGTTCCCAACAACAGCAGGGAACAGTGTCACTCGTGCTACCTCTTCTTCCTTTCAGATGTGTCAAGTCAAGTATTTCCACATTGTGTTGAAGCTTATCGGCCTGGGCGATAGTAGCCACACCAGCGAGCAGTTGCAGCTAAAATACATCAAGCAGCAAACATCCCACTGGCTGTCAGTCCGCCAACTACAACTGGGCAAGGTGGTCAGCGACAATGGGCACAATATCCTGTACGAGCAGCGGAAAGCAGCAAGCGATTTGGTCATACACCAGACCATCTCAGTAGGGAGCATTTGCTGTTTATAGGTCAGGCAGTGGCAGCTCATGCTCCAGTTGTCCCTCATTCTCCTAATGTGTATTTTTGAAGTGAGGCCGATGCTCATGCTACAAGTGCCAATAAAGGAGGAGGAAAAAGAACTGCAATGTATCATGCTGTCCGCCCTGTAGCTGTTGGGGACCTACAAGGAGAAACTCGCATAGGGCCTCCAAAAACATACCGATAGAGAACTTAGATTGTGAGCTCCATTGGGAACAGTTGGATGCTAATGTCTGTAAAGCCCTGTGGAATATAGTAGCGTTATATAAGTGCATAAAATAAATAATAATAAATAGGGCAGGAGAAGTCAGAGTTAGAGGAGAAAGAGGATGATGATGACAGTGAAACCGGCATCTACACCCAATCGTCTCAGCTGGTGGCAGAGATAGAAGAATTGACTCCTCGGGCATGGTGGCCAAAATGGTGACCTGTAGACGCACATACGCACTGACCTGAGATGATGACCCTAGCTATCAAGGCAAAATAGGGGAATTTTTTCTCCTCACAGAAAGGGAGAACAAATTACATTATTTCCAGGAAACAATGTATATGTATCTTGCTGCATCTTACGGTGAGCAGACGGCTGCTACCAGCGTGTCTGAAAAGCTGGCCGCTCTCCATCAGCTGCAGAGTCAAACACCTCTTGTCTTCACGAGCAGCAGAAGCCGCAGCTATTTCACTCTCCTCAACATGATGGAGCAGTTTTTCCATGTGCTGTGCCAGGCTGAGGCCAATCAGCAAGCTGACAGCTCCCACCTCAACACCCAGGTTCAGGTCTACCTAAACTCTGGCTAGTCTATGGCGCATACCATGTTCCCTAACACCATGGATTTCTGGGCAGGCAGACTGGAACAGTGGCCTGAACTGACACAGCATTCCTTCTTTTCTTGCCCAGCCTCCAGTGTCATCTTGGAGAGGGTTTTCAGTGCCGCTGGGGGTATGGTGACACCCAAACAGACCAAGTTGTCCTCCGCCAGTGTCCATAACATCACTTTACTCAAAATGAATCAATCCTGGATTGGGGAGGATTTTCTAACCTCTTCGGCTGAGGCCAATGAATAGATCTGGCCTTGCTGGCGGTGCCCCATCTTGTGACTGTTGTTGCCTGCCTGCCTGCCATTCCATCTCCACCATCATGCCACTGCTGCGACCTGCCTACCATTCCATTCTATTCTGCTGCTGCGACCTACCTATTATCATGTCCAGTAAGGCTGAAGCTGCCACCTCCATCATGCCACTGTTACAACCTGCCTACCATCATGTTTTGTATGGCTGATGCTGCCGCCTCCATCATGCCACTGCTACGTACTGCCTACCATAACATTCTGTACAGCTGCCGTGTCGGATGAAAACGTCTTCTGTGGAGTGGCCAATCATAATTTGCTGTCTGGCAGTCTAAAGGATAAGTTTGTGATTGGTGAATGTCAGAACAATGTTACCTGTCTCACTGCATTTTGCCAACTGTAAAGTTTGGTGGAGGAGAAGGAGGTATAATGCTATGGGTTGGGGGTCAGGAGATGCCTTAGGCATCTTAATTCCAGTAAATGGAAATCATAATGCTTCAGCATGCCAAAATATTTTTGGCAATTGTATCTTTCAAATTTTGGGGGAACAATTTGGCATAGGCCATTTTCTGTCCCGTTTCTGTTCTAGCACGACTGTGCCCAAGTGCACAAAGCAAGATCCATTAAGGCATGGTTGGGTGAGTTTGAGGTGGAAGTACTTCACTGACCACACACAACCCTAACCAAAACTCCATCCAACATCATTGAGATGAACTAGAATGGAGATTAAAAGCCAGAACCTCTCCTACAACATGTTTGTCCTCACAAACGGGAGCACAGGAGAGCCACCAAAATGCAGAACTGTCCCTTCAGATCTGGGACAGTGGAAAGATATGCATATGGTGAGCTGATTTTCCAAATAGTGAATCCTGTGTTTTGACTATTGTTTGCAGTTTTGGCTTGTAATGTGACCTACTTGTGTATGGTAGCCCCATTCAGGGCAGTGTCATGAAAGAAGTATCTCATTTCGATCAACATAGGGACCCCCTGTAGTGTCCTTTTCTAATATTTTAGTCTGTTTAATACAGTACATTTTATGTTTTTCTATATATTGTATATATTGAGTGTGCAATATTTTTTATGTGTGTGTTTTGGTTGTATCAAATAATGCTTACTGTATGAGGGAAAACAACTTAATGTATTTGTTATACAAGATGCTTCCTGTGTGTGGAACGCACACTTCCTGTATTTGGAACACATGGCACTTCCTGTATGTGGAACACAAACTTCCTGTATTTGGAACACATGGCACTTCCTGTATTTGGAACACAAACTTCCTGTATTTGGAACACATGACACTTCCTATCTATTGAACACAGACTTTTTATATTTTGAACACATGACACTTCCTGTGGTCATCATCTTGTGTAGAACCAAGACTGTTGTCCCTTTTGGTACATACTCCAGGATGTTCTACTGATGGTTTAATCAATTCATTTGGTAGGTAGGTAGACTCTGTGTGCAGGATCAGCATGATGTCACTTCCTGTTTCCAAGACAGACTTCCCTGTTAGCAGGGAAGAGTTTGTGCTGTTTCTATGTAGGCACCCCTTTTATGTCTAAGGAATGGGATAGTTCTTATCAGCTGAAACATGCTACAAGGACTTTTACTGTAAAATATATATTCAATAAATAAAGCTGTTAATTATAGTATATTTGGAGGACTAGTGGTAGAGCACTGAGGACCTATCAGTGGCAGAATCATCTCCAATATGGATAATTAGGACATTTGACCCTAAGGGTGAAAAGTCATCCAGGAAGGCGGTAAGTAGATGTGATGTCCATTACCTCTTGAAGTTTAAGTCACCCCTTGTATTGATTTTAAAACTATATTTTGTGATGTCTTATCTTCATCCACCTCAATAACTAGTTCACCTCCATTGTATCAGTAGTCCTTTATAATTCCCAATTAGTGAGACATTATTCATTATGTAAAATGTTTCTCGAAATGTGATTTTGCATTAAATCCTCCTTGTTCCTTAGATTAAGGACTCTCACAAATAAATATTTATTTAAGGTATAATGGTCCTTTTCATCAATGACCTAGCAAGGATGGACGAGGACAGAGACCACATGGCTGCGATGATATTAGACCTCACCCTGGAGATCATCTACCTGATAACTGGAGAGGTGAGAGTCTCACATGACATCACTCTTATCTCTATTAATAATACAGGTAAATGACTGGAAAGGTGAAGGACTCTTAGAATACATGTAGTGATCGGTGTCTCCCCATACACAGGATTACACAGTAGTGAAGAAGTCGTCTGGTGAGTGTGTGACACCCTATGTGTCAGGAGAATGGAGCAGGACCCCGGGAGCCATCACCGAGCCTCCACCTCATTCACTGATACATGAGCAGAAGATCCTAGAACTTACCAACAGGATCACTGAGCTGCTGAGCGGAGAGGTGAGCGCTGCTGGGAATGCTGGGATATTATACAATAACACCAAGGAGGTGTCTGGAGGATGACTGTATGATTGTGTGTGTCAGGTTCCTATAAGGTGTCAGGATGTCACTGTCTATTTCTCCATGGAGGAGTGGGAGTATTTAGAAGGACACAAGGATCTGTACAAGGACGTCATGATGAAGGATCACCAGCCCCTCACATCACCAGGTAAGAGGAGACCTTCCTTCATTATAGAGGAGACCAGGTTTGAGGATCACCTAGATTCACCCATCATCTGATCATCACATACAGACAATGGATTCAGTCACTGGGTTTATTTCCTATAGATGAGTCCAGTAGGAGAAATCCACCAGAGAGATGTCCCAGTCCTCTATATTCCCAGGATTGTCTTGAGGAGAATCTAACTATCCCACTGGATCATCAGGTGAGATTTCTACAAATCCTCCATAGTTTGTTGTATTGACTCTTTCTACTAAACTTCTCCAGCAGTGGAATATATGAGCTTCTTTTTCTATGTAAATGTAAACTTCTTCAGTGTAAATTATTGAATAAATAACAGCACAATACCAATTAGCTGCTTCTAAGGCTAAAAGAATATTGCCATGTATTGAAAGAGGTATGGACATAATCATGCTCCTTTACAAAACATAGGTGCAGACATTATAAAGGTCTAGAGAAGTACAGTAAATGCAAGAAATTCTGAGAGCAGATTTTCATGATGAGGTCACCATGAAAGATCAGAGTGATCACACTCTGGTTGGAGGAAGCAAAGTTCTGTTGAATGGCGATTCTTCTCCTTTAAAGACATTATTCCATGATTAACCCCTTTAGAACATGAGACATAATGGTACATAACATGTCGGGTCTTTGAAAATGGTGCCCACTCCAGAGCGGGAGCCTGCTGTTTCACCGAGCAGACACCCGGGGGTAATGACCGCAATCGGTGGTACTGCCGATCGCGGACTTTTAACTTTTCACATGCGATGGTCAAATGTGTCCTCTGTATCTGAAAGGCAAAAAACGTAGAAGAACATGCTTACCCAGGCAGGAACGTCTTCCCCTGGCTGAAATTGGGGAAGGTGTTTCATGCTGTAATGGAGCCTATAGTAGGCTTCTAGGTTTATTACATGCATATTACAATTTAGGCCTGCAGGTGGCAGCACTGAATTGTAATATACCATTCTTTCTGTAGTGTAATGGATAAATTTCCATTACTTTATATAAATTGCAATGTAATTTGAGTGTGTGTTGGGGGTCCACTTGGGGGCCTTAAAAAATGTTTTTAAAAATATAAAAATGTATATAAGAATTCAAATGACACCTCTTTCCCCAAAATAAAAATAAGCAATCAAAAAATAATAATCATCAGACATTGCTGCGTTCAAAATTACCCGTACTATTAAAATATAAAAAATGTATGCCATATGGTGAATGGCGTAACGGGAAAAAAAAATTTGTGTGGCCGATTTAGCTATTTTTCATCACTTCACCTCCCCCAAAAAGATTAATAAAAAGCTATAAAAAAGTCATACACATCCCAGAATGGGTGAGGGATGTCAGAATATGGCAAAAAATATATATTTTTTTCAAAAGTTTTTAGTTTTATTTTCAGTATTAAAACACAGGAAAAATTATAGAAATGTGGTAAATGTATCAGTTTTTTGGACTGTAAACAGCCCAGTCCGCAATATACGGGCACTGGCCATGTGAAGTCCGTATCATGGACGCGGACCCATTGACTTGAATGCCACATACGAATGAAGATAGGGCTTCACTTTTTTTTTTTGTGATGTGGAGGAAAAAAAGAAGCCCACGGAAGCACTACGAAGCCCTTCTGTGGGCTTCTGATCCATGCCTTCACGTAAAAAAAAAGAACATATTCTATCTTTGGCCATATGTTGTAGATCGTGGATCTATTCAAGTCAATGGGTCCACATCCAAAAGCGGAGTGCACACAGCCGGTGTCTGTGCATTGCGAACCGCTGATTGAGGTCCACAGCACGGGTACTGAGCAAATACGTTCATTGGCATGAGTCTTAAGAAAGCTAGAACCAGCCCTGTACCTCACATGGATTTAGAGACCTCCCCATTCATTGCTTCAAGTGTTCTGCTAGATTGTTAGATTTTTTTTTAAGCTGGAAGCTCATGGGACATGCACATTTTCATGGGGTGTGCCCTTTGTGCAGCAGCTACTGGCAGATAGAACTGAGCATGTGCGTCCATCTCAGGGAGCAGGACAAATAAATTATAAAAAGGTTTGAAAACTGTAGAATATTATTCGTGGGACAACCCCTTTTAATGCACATTGGTTCTTTCTAGAGGCTTGACCAGAGATCTTTTTTAATTTTTCTCTTGTCCTGAATGTGGGATTCTTGCAGGAAAGTTATAGTGGAACGACAACTGGACCCGAAGAACCCACATCAAAGTCAGTGAATGGTAAGAGCCTTTCATAAATCTTGTGTTTTATTCTGCCCTTATAAATTGTCAACTGAGTTTACTTGCAGATTTTTTACTCCAGTGAGGTGGATCAGTTGGTATCCATATGTTGATTTACTATAAGGCTTGGAGGAATATGAGTGAATCAACTCTAAACAAATCAGATCTGTTTTACGAATTTCACAAAAATTTGTCTGCCAAACGATTCTGAAGCTTTTGCGATTTGCTTCTGAGGAATTTCGTAAAAAAAACAGTCAGGGGCGGACTGGGAACTTAAAGTGGCCCTGGAAAAAAACACTAAATGTGGCCCCGTTTTGTAGTGAGGTCCAAATTGATGGAAGGCAGGGCCAGCAATACCATATTGTGGCACATTATACCGCCCCAACAGAGCCAAATACCACTGTCCAACACAAAATACTGCCAGCAGCACAAAATACCTCACCAAAAAGTTCCACTGGGAGGCCAATGGGAGGGCTGAAGATGCTACCTGGGCATCGGCCCACTGGGAAATTTCCCTGTAAGGACTATGGCCAATCCACCCGTGAAAACAGTGTCTAGTGCCAGTTTATATTGGCAGGGAAAACAGATAACAGCTTCATCAGCCCATCAGAGGGCAGTAAGCAGGGAGATCCTGATGCTAAATGATATTAAGTTTCAGCTTCTAACCTGGAAGGAGGGTGTCTGACATTGTTTGACAAAAAAGGATTATAGACACAAGCCACTAATTTAGTGTGATAGGGACACCATAGGAAGAGATTGACATAATTGTGTAGATTTTAGGGAATTTGATACATTTGTTACATTATAACAAAAGAATTTGATGGCAATAATGCTCTGTTATTGAACACATAGTTCAAAGACATTTCACCATAAACACTGCATTGTTATACTCATGTTAGTGGATGCATTACTGCATAAGGCCATGTTTTTATAAACAATTTAGTAAAAAATTAATTTGTTGAACCAGTGATATTAAACACATAGGTCAAAGGCATTTGACTACAAACACTGCATTGTCATACCCATTTTATTGGATGTTAGCGGATGCATTACTGCATCAGACCGTGTTTTTCATAAATATTTTAGTACAAAATGTAATGGTTAGACTAGTGATATTAGTTAGTTCAATGAAATTTCACTGCAAACACTACATTGTTATATCTGTGTTACATTATCAGACTGTGTGTTTCATAGACATTTTAGTACAAAAATTTCAGTATTAAATCTGGTGGTAGGGTTAGTGGTAGCAACAGTGGCATTTGGGGCAGATATAGAGCAGGTAATCAGGAGAGGGCCATGGTGACATATCACAGTCTGATAAACGTGGAGGGAGGGTGATGACTATGACGATGATTGTATGTTGGACAGGACCTGGATGCTGGATTGGGTGCTGAGGAAGAGGTGACATCAGAGGAGGATGGCGGTGTCCACAGCGGCTGTAAAGAGCAGAGGCAACATACAGCCCTTACAGATACTGTGGGTACAGGCTCAAAATGTGAGCCTCTAGGGCACCCTCTAGATGTATGCAGGCAACTTCCATATTGCGCTTTTTCTCAAGACTGGAACACAAAACCTAAGCCATGTGCCAGAGCTGTAGGATTGAAATATGCCATAGGCGTTCAAACCCAAATATAGATGGCATCACCGAATCCTTTGGAAAAATAGTGGCCAGCATTCCGAATCAGAATGAATCTGTCCTTCTCCTGGTCTTCTTTGTGGCAGCTAGCATGCATCCCCAAACAGTACAATGTCCTTGTCATCATCATCAGCTGCTTCTTCTCCTGCCCAGACTCATCATCTTCCTCCTTGTCCTCCACTCCATCATGAGACATCCATAACAGAATGAGAAATAAGAAACCTTTTCCCAACCAGCAATTACCGTATTTTTCGCTTTATAAGACGCACCCGATGAAAAGATGCACCCCAGATTTTAAAGTAGGAAAATAAGAAAAAAATATTTTTCATCAGACCTCATAACAGATCCTCATATCAGACCCCCCATAAGTATCAGGACATCACATCAGCCCTCCATGTCAGACCCCCATCAGACCTCAATTCAGCCCTTTCAAACCCCCATCAGACCTCAGATCAGCCCTTTCAGACCCCAGATCAACCCTTTAAGACCCTTAAAAGACCTCAGATCAGCCTACTCATATCAGACCCTCATATCAGAACCCCCATAAGTATCAGGACATCACATCAGCCCTCCATGTCAGACCCCCATCAGACCTCAATTCAGCCCTTTCAGACCCCCATCAGACCTCAGATCAGCCCTTTCAGACCACAGATCAACCCTTTAAGACCCTTAAAAGACCTCAGATCAGCCCAGTTACCTAATTGTTGGGCTGTTCAAAAGAATGATGATCTCCTAAATGATTATACCTACAACTATTTGTTCCTGATCATTTGCCTGTGTAAAAGGCTTGTTAACTTAAAGGGGTTGTCCCACAAAAAATATTCTACAGTTTTTAAACTAGCATCTGCATCTTAAGGGTTTTGTAATTGAATATAATTAAAAAATGTAGCATAGCCACTGAGTTATTCAATAAAATGTATCTGTATAGCGCCATGTGCAGCTTTTTTTAAATTTCTTTGACCTGCTCACTGAGATGGCCACAAATGCTCAGTCTCATCCTTCAACTGTCTCCTGAGCTGTGATAGGGAGAGCTGAGACATGCCTCCTGAGCTGTGATAGGGAGAGCTGAGACATGCCTCCTGAGCTGTGATAGGGAGAGCTGAGACACGCCTCCTGAGCTGTGATAGGGAGAGCTGAGACACACCTCCTGAGCTGTGATAGGGAGAGCTGAGACACGCCTCCTGAGCTGTGATAGGGAGAGCTGAGACATGCCTCCTGAGCTGTTATAGGGAGAGCTGAGACACGCCTCCTGAGCTGTGATAGGGAGAGCTGAGACACGCCTCCTGAGCTGTGATAGGGAGAGCTGAGACACGCCTCCTGAGCTGTGATAGGGAGAGCTGAGACACGCCTCCTGAGCTGTGATAGGGAGAGCTGAGACACGCCTCCTGAGCTGTGATAGGGAGAGCTGAGACACGCCTCCTGAGCTGTGATAGGGAGAGCTGAGACACGCCTCCTGAGCTGTGATAGGAAGAGCTGAGACACACCTCCTTAGCTATGATAGGGAGAGGTGAGACACGCCGCCTTAGCTGCAGCAGAAAAGACACTCCCCTTGACCTGCCATCTTGATATAAATCTAGCAGAGCAATGAATGGCGAGATCTCTGGATCCAGGTGAGGTACAGGTCTGGTTCTAGCTTTGTTAGAAAGAGTTTGTTGTGTACTACATCACATTATATTCCTTTTTTTACATTAGTTATGGGATAAACCCTTATTGGTACAGATATGTATTCATTGTATGGATTTATATCATAGACATAATAAAATATTAAACTTATTTATGTTTTGTTTTTTCCAGGTGAAAACTGGAAGAGAGACTCTCATGACCATATTTTGTATGAAGTAGATGATAATCAATCACAAACTGGCAAAACTAGAATTGTAGATAGACAGCTTGACAGTTTTGCAAGTTCCAAAAGTGGAAAGCATTTTAAAGAGAAATTTAGTCATTCCACACATGAGGGAATTTGGATTCATGAAAGACGGTTTACATGTACAGAATGTGGGAAATCTTTTACTCAGAAATCAACACTTGTGGCACATCAGAGAATTCACACAGGGGAGAAGCCGTTTCCATGTTCAGAATGTGGAAAGTGTTTTACTAGGAAATCGTATCTTGTTGAACATCAGAGAATTCACACAGGGGAGAAGGAAGCTTTCTGTTCAGAATGTGGGAAATGTTTTCGGAACAAATCAAGTCTTGCAAAGCATCTAAGAACTCACACAGGGGAGAAGCCATTTTCATGTTCAGAATGTGGGAAGTGTTTTACTAGGAAATCCTATCTGGTTAGACATCAGAAAATTCACACAGGAGAGAAGGAAGCTTCATGTTCAGAATGTGGGAAATGTTTTACTAGGAAATCCTATCTGGTTAGACATCAGAGAATTCACACAGGAGAGAAGCCAGATTCATGCTTAAAGTGTGGGAAATGTTTTAGCCAGAAATCAACTCTTTTGAAGCATCTAAGAATTCACTCAAAGGAGAGGCCATTTTCATGTTCAGAATGTGGGAAATGTTTTCGCTATAAGGCAGATCTCATGAAACACCTAAGAATTCACACTAGGCAGAAGCCAAATTCTTGTTCAGAATGTGGGAAATGTTTTAGTAACAAATCAAGTCTTATAGAGCATTTAAGAACTCACACAGGAGAGAAACCATATTCATGTCCTGAATGTGGGAAATGTGTTAACCATAAATCAGATCTTGTGAAACATCTGAGAACTCACACAGGAGAGAAGCCATTTTCATGTACTGAATGCGGGCAATGTTTTAGTCAGAAATCGAGTCTTGTAATACATCAGAGAATTCACACAGGAGAGAAGCCGTATTCATGTTCGGAATGTGGGAAAAGTTTTAGTCTCAGTTCAAGTCTTGTGAAACATATGAGAATTCACACAGGAGAGAAGCCATATTCATGTACAGTGTGTGGGAAATGTTTTACTTATAAAGCAGATCTTGTAAAACATCTTAGAACTCACACCGGGCAGAAGCCAAATTCATGTACAGAATGTGGGAAATGCTTTAGTAACAAATCAAGACTTGCAGAGCATGCAAGAATTCACACAGGGGAGATGCCATATTCATGTCCTGAATGTGGGAAATGTTTTATCCATAAATCAGATCTTATGAAACACCTGAGAACTCACACAGGGGAGAAGCCATTTTCATGCACAGAATGCGGGCAATGTTTTAGCCAAAAATCAAGTCTTGTAAAACATCAGAGAATTCATACAGGAGAGGATGTTCAGAATGTGGGAAATATTTTAGTGTCAGATCAAGTCTTGTGAAACATGTGAGACCCCACAAAGGGAAGATGTCGTTGTCATGTACGGTAGGTATGAAGTTTTATAACTATAAACGAAAACGTTTAGAATTTCTAAAAATCTCAAGTCTTGTTTTATGTCATAAATGTGGGAATGGTTTTATTAAGAAAATATATTTCGGAACATCTGAGAACACACAGGAGAGAAGCCAAATTCATGTGCAATATGTGGGAAATGTTTTAGTCGCAAACCAGTCTTGTTAACTTTTTCATCCCTGGATGATTTTCCATATTTGTGTTTTTTGTTTTTCCCTCACTGCCTTCCAGGAGCCATAACATTTGCTTATTTTCCATTCCATTGCAAAAACACCACACATGAGGTGGTAAACTACTGTATGAGCACACAGAAGGGCGCCATATGGTTTTTGTAAGGCAGATTTTGCTGGACTGGTTTTTAGACCCCATGTCCTATATTAGGCCCTCCGATGCACCCTACAGTAGAAAGTCCCAAAAAGTGACCTCATTTTGGAAACTATGGGATGAGTTTTATTAATACTATTTGAGGATACATATGATCTTTATCGCTCTATATCACGATTTTTGTGAGGCAAGGTAACCAAAAAATGGCTGTTCTGGCACAGTTTTTAATTTTTGTTTTTTACAAGGTTCATCTGACAGGTTAGATCATGTTCTATTTCTTTAGAGCAGGTTGTTACTTATACAACAATTTCAAATATGTCTACTTTTTTGTTTGTTGCTTTCAGTTTTACATAATAAAACATTTTTGAAAAAAATGATGTGTTTTCGTGTCTCCTTGGGTCACCTTGCCCCATAAAGTGTAATACTGAATGATCAAAAAATCATATGTACCCAAAAATGGTACCAATAAAAACGTCAACTCTTCCTGCATAAAACAAGACCCTGAACAAGACAACCGGCAGAAAAAAAATAAAAATATATGGCTTTCAGAAAATGGACAACAAAACTAAACTCCAAGGATGACACGGGATATCGTCCAGAAGTACGCAAAAGTGTCAAAGAAGCTAGAAGGGAGGGGCGTGACTTCTAAAAAATTTAAATCTTTATTAGTATGATTAAAACAAGGAGCTCATGTGAGCAGCAACATGTGTGTCAAAAAAAAAAAAATATATATATATAGGGATGAAAGTGAAGGCAGTAGGGGGCAGAAAAAATACACTTTCCCTGAGCGGCCCTGTGGTATGACCTAAAGCTCAGGGACACCCCCTGATGGTGGAGGTTCCCTGTCCCCGAACCTAACCTGCCAGACCCTATAACATACCCTACAAAAATAAAGAAAAATAAACAAAAAGAGGGGAGGTGATAGAACCAAATCCCTGCATCCAACGCATTTCCCCCAGAAGCTAGGGTTCATCAGGGGGTGATACTAAGTGGGACTCATACATCATACATGTAGGGATTTATCAAATGAAAAGATAAACGTAATAGAGACAATGATAATAATAATACAAGGCACTTTAGAAGCCACGCCCCTCCCTTCTAGCTTCTTTGACACTTTTGCGTACTTCTGGACGATATCCCGTGTCATCCTTGGAGTTTAGTTTTGTTGTCCATTTTCTGAAAGCCATATATTTTTATTTTTTTTCTGCCGGTTGTCTTGTTCAGGGTCTTGTTTTATGCAGGAAGAGTTGACGTTTTTATTGGTACCATTTTTGGGTACATATGATTTTTTGATCATTCAGTATTACACTTTATGGGGCAAGGTGACCAAGAAATTGGTTGTTTTGGCATTTTTTTTATTTTTTTTACGGCATTCATCATGTGATATTTTTATAGATCAGGTCGTTACGGACTTGGCAATACTTAATATGTATACTTTTTTAAATTTACATTTTACACAATAAAAGAATTTTTGAAAAAAAAAAAGTGATGTTTAATGTCTCCATCGGGGACCCGATGTGTGAGTGCGGAAAGCAAGCTCCATAAAGGCATGGTTGGGGGAGTTTGGTGTGGAAGAGCTTGACTACTTCAACCCCATCCAACGCTTTTGGGATGAACTACAACAGAGATTGTGCGCCAGGCCACCTCCTCCACAATCATTTTCTGACCCAACCAATGCTTTTCTTGATATATGGGCAAAAATGTCCAAAATCTTGCAGAAAGTCTTTCCAGAAGAGTGGAAGCAGTTTTAGCTGCAAAGGGTGGCCAGCTCCATATTAATGACTATGAATTTAGCATGCAATGTATTTTTATTGTGGAAGTGCCCCAATACTTTTCTCCAAATAGTGGATATTCCTCCTTTGCACCATTCCTGAGAAAGTGTTTCTTAGTAATGTGTACATTGGGTCATTGGTCCACCAAGGGGTGGGCCTGAGCCTTCAGAGCACCAGAGCTCCTCTATGCTGCACTTAGACCACTTCCCAAGTTTACTTGATTGACAAGGGGCAGGCATTTCACCTGGCCCTGTAATCTCTTGCCAGTACTGTAGTCTACACACTTGACATTATCTTCCACCTGGAAGAATAAGTGATCAACTGCAGAAGCAGATGGAGCGAGATACCTGGCTTCTATCAATCAAGAGGCGTCAATCAAATCAATCAAAAGAGCTATGGTACTCTGAGGGACTTGGACCCATTCCTTGGTGCACCAAATACCCCATTTATATATTAAAAAAGTGTGCTTTTTTCCCCTCAGGAACAGTGTAACGGATGAACATATGAGGTATAGCTTTATCAAGCTACAAGGCATTATGCCTGATTCAATATGGTTGATCCTGCTAACATATTTAAACTTTTTTCTTAGGGTACTGCTGCATGAGCTTAAAGGCCGCAGTTTTGCATGCGAACAGAAGGGCAGTAGTTATACAGCAAGTTCACTTAGAAGGCAGCAGCATCACCAATAGGGAGTCTCTGCTCTGCCAGTATTGCTTCTTTCTGCTCATAATCTGAGTTCAGACAACTGCAGGTGAGTTGCAGTTACAAATGACACAGACACAGTCAAGGGCGGCAAGCAAGCATCAACTTTACCGGACAGTACTGCAGGACTATTGTCCCGCACTCATAAGATCATATGAGTGCGGGACAATAGTCCCGCGGGCGGCCTGACGTGCACAGCATCATAGTAATCTATGATACTTTGCGCTCCCGTGCCCATGATCTATGCCACCCCGGGACATATGGCCCGCTCACGGACCGTATACTCTCGGAGCGCATGCGGTCGTGTGCAAGGGCTCTAACACAGAGACTTCTCATATGGAGTAAACATGGTAGGATTCACAACAGCTGGAGTGCTGGAGGTAGCAGACCTTTGGTTTAGAGACAGATATAGCTATATGTTTCTATGAGCTTAGAAGTAGGGATGAATAAATGAAAGGTGCCTGGACTGCTTTACCTGTTTCACTGTGTGATCACTACTCCTGCACTGAGAAGCGGGAGGAAGGAGGGAGACTACTGAGCATGTCAATCCACCGCTGAATGCAGGAGAAGGGTCTTTAGGTCTACTTAATAAGTTTATTCTACGCTTTTCTATATATTGATGGTGCAACATTTTTTTAACCCCTTCCCGACCGCCGCCGTACATGTACGGCGCGCGGGCGGTGCGGGGACATGACGCCCGCCGCACCCGCGAGGGGTTTCTAACAGCAGAGACTTGCCGCTTCTCACCTCCATCGGCGGCGACTTCCAGGGGCCTTACTGATGCCGTGATCACACGTGATCACGGCATCAGGATGCGTCTGAACCCGGAAGCCCACGCTTCCGGGTGGTGTACAGACGCCCCGATTGGCCAATCGGGGTGTCTGTACACCATATGAAAACTGTAATCCTCGCTGGTGAGGATTACAGTTTTCAAACTGCAATTCTTATTCTGGCCACTAGATGGCAGGCCAGGATAAGAAATGAGCAATTCATGGATTTAACTGCATCTAGTAAATCCATGATTGCTCATAAAGAAAAAAAACTAAACACAATAGATCAGATGATGTTTGAGCTTTAAAATAATCACAGAAAAATTAAAAAAAAATGTTAAAAAATATATAAAAAATAAAAAGATATAAAAGTTCAAATCACCCCCCTTTCCGTATAAGTAAAAATAAATACCTAAATAACAATAAATATAGACATCATGGGTATCACCGTGACCGAAAACGCCCGTACTTTTAAAATATAAAAAAAAAATTTCAATACGGCGAATTGTGTGGCGGAAAAAAGCGGCCAAATGGCGATTCGCATTTTTTTGTCGCTTTTTTTTTCTAAAAAAAATAAAATAAATAAAAAGTGATCAAAAAGTCATACACACCCCAGAATGGTATCAATAAAAACTTCAGACCGCCCCGCAAAAAATGAGCCCCCACACAGCTCTGTACACATAAATACCAAAAAGTTATAGGGGTCAAGATATGACAAGGAAAAAAAAAAAAAAAAAAAAGGGCAACTTTCTAATTATTTTATCACCATCTAAACGCAGGAAAAACTATACATATTAGGTATTGCCGGATTCGTACTGACCAGTAGAATGAAAGTAACCAGTCAGTTTTAATGCACATCGAACGCTGTAAATAAGAAACCCGTAGAACTGTAGCGGAATAGCGGTTTTCTTGCAATTTCACCCCATTTGGAATTTTTTTCCCGCTTCCCACTACACCATATGTAATATTAAATGATGGCGTTGGAAAGTACAACTTGTCCCGCAAAAAACAAGCCCTCATACAGCTTGTGAACAGAAAAATAAAACAGTTATGGCTGTTTGAAGGCAGGGAGCGCAAAACGAAAATGCATGACCGAAAAAACCTCCGGTCGTGAAAGGGTTAATGTGCCTGCTTTGGTTGTAAGTAAAATAAATTCTAGTTGTCACACGTGGTGCTTCCTGTGTGTGGAAAACAAACTTCCTGAATTTGGAACACATGACACTTCCTGTCTGTGGAATACAGACTTCCTGTGTGTGGAACACACATTTCCTGCATTTGGAACACAAGGCACTTCCTGTCTGTGGAAAACAGACTTCCTGTGGCTAGCACCTTCCATAGGAGCCCATTCGGCACCAAGACGTTGTCACTTTAAGTAAATACTCCACAATATTTTAGTCACAGTTTGCTCAATTAATTTGTTAGGTAGACGAAAGACTGGCCTGATGTGCAGGAGCAGTGTGATGTCACTTCCTGTTAGCAGGGAAAAATTTGGAATGTTTCTATGCACGTACCCCTTTTATGTCTAATACACAGGAGAGTTCTTACCAGTTGAAACATTCTACATGGAATTTTATTGTAAAACTATGTATTTAATAAATAAACTCTAGTGCATCTGGAGGACTGGTGGTGGAGCACTAAGGACCTATCAGTGGGATAATTATCTTCTGCTCGGATGAGAAGACCATTTGACAGACCATTGAAAAAAAAGCAATCTGGGGAAAGTTAATGTGTTATTTGCTACCTCCAGAATTGTAAGTCACCCCTTATATTCATTTTTCATACTTTATAGTATTTTAGCTTAATTCTATCTGGATTATTTGTTGTTTATATTCATATACCTCCACCAGGGTGCACCACAGAAGGGCAATAGGGAATGAGCACTTTCATCGTGGCAAAGGGGTTAAGTTAAGAAATTGGCATGGGGGGGGGGGGGTCGCCTTTTCAGTTTTCACCTCAGGCAGCAGAAAGGCTAGGTGCACCCCTGACCTCAATAATTGTATCATTAGTCCTTCCAAATTCTCAATTAGTTAGGCACTATTCATTGTGTAAGATGTTTCTCGAAATTTGATTTTGCATTAAATCTTCCTTGTTCCTCAGATACATGACTCTCTCAGATTTATTCGAGAAATAATAGTCCTTTTCATGAGTGGCCGACCAAGATTGGAGCAGGGTAGAAACCACATGGCTGCGAGGATATTAGACCTCACCCTGGAGATCATCTCCTTGATAACTGGAGAGGTGAGAGTCTCACATGACATCACTCTTATCTCTATTAATAATACAGGGAAATGACTGGAAAGGTGAAGGACTCTTAGAATACATGTAGTGATCGGTGTCTCCCCATACACAGGATTACACAGTAGTGAAGAAGTCGTCTGGTGAGTGTGTGACACCCCATGTGTCAGGGGAATGGAGCAGGGCCCCGGGAGCCATCACCGAGCCTCCACCTCATTCACTGATACATGAGCAGAAGATCCTACAACTTACCAACAGGATCACTGAGCTGCTGAGCGGAGAGGTGAGCGCTGCTGGGAATGCTGGGACATTATACAATAACACCAAGGAGGTGTCTGGAGGATGACTGTATGATTGTGTGTGTCAGGTTCCTATAAGGTGTCAGGATGTCACTGTCTATTTCTCCATGGAGGAGTGGGAGTATTTAGAAGGACACAAGGATCTGTACAAGGACATCATGATGAAGGATCACCAGCCCCTCACATCACCGGGTAAGAAAATGCAGTGACCTAGTGGTTCACTGTTAAAGAGTTAATGTTCTAATGTAGTACAGTTCATTGTTAAGGTAGTTAATGTATGCTAACTATGCATTTCTAGTGATACAACTAATTGGTGTGGTTGTATTATGCACTTATTATGATCCAAAAAGTTTGCATACTGGAAGGAGAAAGTCAAAAGTAACATAGTAACATAGTTTGTAAGGCCAATTTTCCTCACTTTAGGGGGAAAAATTCCTTCCCGACTCCAATCAGGCATCAGAATAACTCCCTGGATCAACGACCCCTCTCTAGTAACTATAACCTGTAATACCCTCCAGAAATACATCCAGGCCCTTCTTGAACTCTTTTAGTGAACTTACCATCACCACCTCCTCAGGGAGAGCGTTCCATAGTCTCACTGCTCTTACCGTAAAGAATCCTCTTCTATGTTTATGTACAAACCTTCTTTCCTCCAGACGCAGAGGATGTCTCCTCGTCACAGTCACAGTCATGGGGATAAATAGATGATGGGAGAGATCTCTGTACTGACCTCTGATATATTTATACATAGTTATTAGATCTCCCCTCAGTCGTCTTTTTTCTAAAGTGAATAACCCTAATTTTGATAATCTTTCTGGGTACTGTAGTCCACCCATTCCCGTTATTACTTTAGTTGCCCTCCTCTGAACCCTCTCCAGCTCTGCTATGTCTGCCTTGTTCACAGGAGCCCAGAACTGTACACAGTCCTCCATGTGTGGTCTGACTAGTGATTTGTAAAGTGGCAGGACTATGTTCTCATCATGGGCATCTATGCCCCTTTTGATGCAACCCATTATCTTATTGGCCTTGGCAGCAGCTGTCTGACACTGGTTTCTACAGCTTAGTTTGCTGTTTACTAAAATTCCTAGGTCCTTTTCCACGTCAGAGTTACCCAGTGTTTTACCATTCAGTATGTACTGATGACTTGCATTATTCCTTCCCATATGCATAACCTTACATTTGTCAGTGTTAAACCTCATCTGCCACTTTTCTGACCAAGCCTCCAGTCTATCCAGATCCATCTGTAGCAGTGTACTGTCCTCTGTAGTATATATACAGTATACTGTCCTCCTCTGTGTTAATTACTTTACACAGTTTAGTGTCATCTGCAAAAATTGATATTTTACTGTGCAAGCCTTCTATAATATCATTAATAAATATATTGAAGAGAATAGGGCCCAATACTGACCCCTGTGGTACCCCACTAGTGACAGTGACCCAATCTGAGTATGTACAATTAATAACCACCCTCTGTTTTCTATCACTGAGCCAGTTACTTACCCACATACAGACATTTTCTCCCAGGCCAAGCATTCTCATTTTATATACTAACCTTTTATGTGGTACCGTGTCAAATGCTTTGGAGAAGTCCAAATATACGACATCCATTGAGTCACCGCGGTCCAGTCTAGAACTTACCTCCTCATAGTGTTTTCCGACAGTTTTTTACTAAAGACCTTTTCCTCTGAATAGGTCATCGCTATCTGATCAGTGGGGGTCCAACACCCAGGGCCCCTGCCAAGTAGCTGTTTGCAAAGGCAGTAGAGCAGCGACCTTCTCTAAGCTTACCAGGCACATTTTATAGCGGCTGTGCTTAGTATCACAGCTCAGCCCTATTCACTTTAATGGGGCTGAGATGCTCCTAGACCACGTGACCGATGAATGTGATGTCACAGGGCATAGGCAAAGCTGGAGAAGGCCATGAAGCTTCTGTGAGCTCTGCTGTCTTCTCAGCTGATAAGAAGGGTTCATGGATGTCAGACACTTACCAAGCAGATACTGATGACCTATCCAGGGGAGATAGATAGATATATAGATAAGATCTCAGAAAAACCCTTTAACTGACAATTTTAGTAATAGCCTGGAAGTGGGCTAATTCTGTCTCTTGGTTAGGCCTCTTTCACACTAGCGGCAGCACAGATCCGGCACCTAAAGGGTGCCGACGGATCCGTGCTGCCGCTGGTACATGTGTGGAGCCGGAGCAGCGGTCCGGCCCCACACATGTTGACACAGACATTGGGACAAGACACGGAGAACATACATACTCACACATACACACAAACACATACATACTCACATACTCCAGCCAGGGACGCCGGCAGCACGTCTTCACGCGCCTCCTGCGCGCAGTGATGACGATTCCCCACAGCGCCCTCTGCTGGGCGCAGTGGGGAAACGTCATAGCTGCGCGCAGGAGGCGCGTGAAGACATGCTGCCGGCGTCCCTGCCTGGAGTATGTGAGTATGTATGTGTTTGTGTGTATGTGTGAGTATGCATGTATGTCTGAATGTATCTCTGTATATGTGTAGCCGGATCCAGAATGACCCCCCATTGCAAGTCAATGGAGGACAGATCCGGATTACACCAAACGGATCCGTCCCCATTGACTTGCATTGGGGGTCATTCCGGATCCGTCTTGGTGCGGATTCCTAGACCGGAGAGAAAACCGCAGCATGCTGCGGTTTGTTCTCCGGTCTGAAGACGGAACGGAATGCTTTCAGGAGCACTCCGTTGTCTTCAGTTCAGTTTTGTCCCCATTGACAATAAATGGGGACAAAACTGAAGCGATTTTTCCGGTATTGAGCCCTTATGATGGAACTCAATACCGGAATTTAAAAACGCTAGTGTGAAAGTAGCCTAAGAGAGTCTTCTGGTGAACTAGAGGAACTTTGCATGGAGTAAGTCTATAAAGGTAATGTATGTTTATGGCGTTGGACTTTATTGCTTGTGGTTTGGGTTATATTGCTTGAACGCCCTCCAAAGTACTGAGTTGGAATGGCTATCTGCTCTAGGACAGCACTCCGCAGTTGCCACTGCACAGGGGTGGACTGGGAACTTAAAGTGGCCCTGGAAAAATACTAAAAGTGGCCCCGTTTTGTAGTTGGGTGCAGATTGATGAAAGGCAGGGCCACCAATACCATATTGTGGCACATTATACCACCCCAGCAGAGCCAAATACCACAGTCCATCACAAAATACAGCCAGCAGCACATAATATATCCCCAAAAACTTCCACTGGCCGGCGATGAGGAAGGCCCAGACAGGCCCCCTGGGCATCGGCCCACCGGGAAATTTCCCTGTAAGGTCTATGGCCAGTCTGCCCCTGGCACTGCAGATATATTGAGAAAGTACTTGCAGTCCTTTGGTCAATTGGGAGTATTGCATTGTATACCTAGAGAAAGCCTTAGAAGGATCACCATACTGTCTACCCCTTATACATAGTCATTTGGTAAATGCCTTCTGTGTGATATACTTGTGAACTGTGTCTACTACTTTTATACTTTTAATATTTATGCCCAGTACTTGCTCTCCTGCCTTTCACCCTGCTACCCATTCACCACCAAGAATACCTCAGCCACCACCAGCAGGAAGCCCGAAAATCCAGGGTGTACCCCGAGGGGAAGAAGGGCACCCCCTCCGTTTACTGCACGCCATGCCTAGAGGAGTGCTGGGGCAGGGCTAGCCGCCATGAGGACTACCACCACTCTGGTAGCCACTACCACCCTTCTCCCTCTTCCCCCCATCCTCTCCAACACAACCATCACTCCTCCCCTGCAGGCTGACACTCTGCAAGAATACCTTCCTTGGTTATAGAGGAGAGGCCAGGTTTGAGGATCACCTAGATTCACCCATCATCTGATCATCACATATAGTCAATGTATTCAGTAACTGAATTTATTTCCTATAGATGAATCCAGTAGGAGAAATCCACCAGAGAGATGTCCTAGTCCTCTATATTCCCAGGATTGTCCAGAAGAAAATGAAAATGTCCTACTGGATCATCAGGTGAGGTTTCTGCAAATCCATTATAGATTATGGTGATTACATGTTCCAGTGACTTCCCCAGTAGCAGTGTGATGTGTGCACTGTATGATTTTGACCAGAAGTGATATGTCATTATATTCCAGCCTGTATTGATAAGCAGATAAATTCAGTAAAGTGATCTGTACAGACCAAGAAGAGGCAGCTACTATTAGCCTTGGCAGCCAGTGCAAAAACTGCAGGAGTTTATGATTTTTGTTTAAATATAGATATTTACACAGAAAATTTAAAATAACATCACCAAAAATTATTGAAGAATGTGTGTAACATACAAAACGTGATTTAAAGAATAGGCCGTTTTCTGATAACACATTCCCTGTAAAGCACATTGGTTCATGTCTTCTAGTGTTTTTTTGGTTTTGTGTTTTTTTAACTTTTTCCTCACGTCTTTGATGTGATATTCTTGCAGGAAATATATGGTGGAATGACGAGTAGACCAGAAAACCTCACATCAGTGTCTGTGAATGGTAAGAGTAACATAGTATTATAGTTTGTAAAGCTGAAAACAGATATAGGTCCATCCAGGTTAGCCACGGAAGTAACGGAAAAAGGTGCACTGCAACGGTAAATGTAATTGATAATATATGGCTAAACCCTCACACTGATGTTAAAATGAGACTTTCGCCAATATATTCTTATATCAAGAACATACCGGAGCCCGAGCACCCCGTCAAGGTATCTCAGAGTGGCTCGGGACCTAACGCTAACCTACCTAGCCGTATGGGCAATTGCGGAAGGAGCATACAGGCCGACACACAGCGACCAACTCCCAGTTACCTCCAGCATGAAATCACACATACAATGGCAGGAGGGAGGAGCCTGTGAGCCCCACCTACCAATGACTCATGTGACTCAGGCTGAACAGGTGCCCCGGAATGTTACCATAAGATCTAAGTCTAGGCACATTCAAACCTGGAGTTGCCACACCTCCAGGTGTAAATGTACAAACACAATCACAGAAAAAACGTAGTCTAAAATGGCAGCAAAGTGCTCAAAACCCCAAATGCTGTTGCGCATATAAAACCGGGGGAAGAAAATCCTGCACATGTTAAAAAAATTAGGTAGAAGTCCATTTTCTCATTTTAAAAAAATATTCCTTCCCATTTCCAATCAGACAATCAGAATAATTCCCTGGATCAATAACCCTTTTCCATAATTCTAGTAATTGTAACCTCGAAAAATACATCTAGGCCCCTCTTCTTTTAATTAATTCACCATCACCACCATCCTTAGGGGGTATTGGGGTCCATATACCAGTCACCAGGGTGTACTTGGGTCTATATGCTAGTCTTTAGGGCTGATTAGGTTCTATGTACCAGTCACTAGTGGCATATCTCAAACTGACTGGCTCCCACAAAAATTTTTGAATGGCTCCTCACCTTCTTCACAACCCTCACTCCTGTGGCTAGTCAAGTTCCCTCCCTTAGACCAGGACAGGCAGCCTCTCCGACCATACCTACATGTATATACTGCATGTCATGTCACTATATACAGGGTGGGCCATTTATATGGATACACCTAAATAAAATGGGAATGGTCAGTGATATTAACTTCCTGTTTGTGTCACATTAGTATATGGGAGGGGGGAAACTTTTCAAGATGGGTGGTGACCATGACGGCCATTTTGAAGTCAGCCATTTTGGATCCAACTTTAGTTTCTTCAATGGGAAGAGGGTCATGTGACACATCAAACTTATTGAGAATTTCACAAGAAAAACAATGGTGTGCTTGGTTTTAACGTTACTTTATTCTTTCATGAGTTATTTACAAGTTTCTGACCACTTATAAAATGTGTTCAAAGTGCTGCCCATTGTGTTGGATTGTCAATGCAACCCTCTTCTCCCACTTTTCACACACTGATAGCAACACCGTATATACTAATGTGCCACAAACAGGAAGTTAATATCACTAACCATTCCCATTTTATTTAGGTGCACCCATATTAATGGCCCACCCTGTATATTTTCACTGTATATAATGACATTCTATAATACTGTTGCCCTAAAAATAAAATCTTTTAGTCCTCCTCCAGGACAGGCTCCTTCTGAGTTCAGGCCCAGTAGCAGCCGCTTCCTCTGCAGCTACGTCCCTGACTACGAGTTATTGGGGTTCATTTGCCAGCGAGAGAGAGCGACTAGTACACAAATGTGTGTTTCTAAACAATATATATGCGTTGTTTAAGGGGTACGCTTTCTCATTATAGAGAGCCCATTGTACTCCGTGTATGCGTGTGCAGTGTTGCAGGTCAAACGATGCCCCAAGTATGAAATGGCATGAAATAGTAAAACTGCCGTTGAAAATCTCTTGAGGGTATTGGTGGACAGTAAATTTTAGCAACCAGAGCCAGATGGCTGTTAAAAGGTCAAATAAAATCATAGGATATATCAATAGGTACATTTTGCATTTTGTGGATGAGATAACATTTTTGTGAAGGTAGTTTTAGAAGTGACAACAACCAAAGTGACCAAATAAGGACTCTGAAGAGAAGAATGTGAAGAGGAACATTTGGTACCCTTAGCCCAAGGTTTTACTGAAAGTTTTTGCAGAGCTTCTGATTTATCACATAGAAAAATTATAAAATAGTAATTATTTGGTTTCTTTTCCCAGGTGTAGACTGTATGAGAGGCTCAGACTTACATCGCCTTTCATCTTCCTCTTATGATATAGAAGATAATCAAGCACAGATTGACAAAAAGAGAAACGGGCATAGATTGATTAAAAATTTTGCATGTTCTAAATGTGGGAAATATTTTAAAAGAAAATGTAGTCTTTCCACACATGAGAAAACTCACAAAGATAAAAGCCCATTTACATGTTCAGAATGTGGGAAATATTTTAGTCAGAAATCGCGCCTTGTGGAACATCAGAGAAGTCACACAGGGGAGAAGCCATTTTCATGTTCAGAATGTGGTAAACGTTTTAGTAAGAAATTAAGTCTTGTTGAACATCAGAGGAGTCACACAGGGGAGAAACCAAATTCATGTTCTGAATGTGGAAAAAGTTTTAGACTTAAATCAGCACTTATACATCATCTAAGAATTCACACAGGGGAGAAACCATTTTCATGCTCAGAATGTGGGAAATGTTTTAGCCAAAGATATAGTCTTGTGGGACATATGAGAACTCACACAGGAGTGAATCCATATCCATGTTCAGAATGTGGGAAGTGCTTTAGGAAAAAAAGACATCTTGTTCTTCATCAGAGAATTCACACAGGAGAGAAGCCACATTCATGTTCAGAATGTGGGAAATGTTTTAGCCATGAGCAAGATCTTGTGAAACATCTAAGAAGTCACACAGGGGAGAAGCCGAATTCATGTTCAGAATGTGGGAAATGTTTTAACCATCAATCAGATCTTGTGAAACATTTAAGAATTCATACAGGAGAGAAGCCATATTCATGTACAGAATGTGGGCAAACATTTCGTGTGAGACCAAATCTTGTGGGCCATCTGAGAACTCACACGGGGGAGAAGCCATTTTCATGTTCTGAATGTGGGAAGTGTTTTAGTCACAGATATAGTCTTGCGGGACATCTGAGAACTCACACAGGGGAGAAGCCGTTTTCATGTTTAGAATGCGGGAAGTATTTTCGTCACAAATCAACCTTTGTGAGACATCAAAGAATTCACATAAGGAAGAAGCCATTTTCATGTGCCGTGTGTGGGCAATGTTTTAGTTGGAAATCAGGTCTTCAGTCACATCAGAAAACTCACTCTGGTGATAAGTCATTGTAATACAAAGATTGTATGAAATGTGGTAGTTACAGCGCTCCAGGGTAGGACCTGCTACCACATGCACCCTTGGTGATCCAAGCACCTTGTTAACATGTTAATAAAAATTAAGATTTCTCTGAAGTGGAACATCTGATTGCAGAAAGCAAGGTATGACCACTACCGGGCAGTATGCCTGGTTCAATAGTGTTAGTCATGTTGACAGATGCCCTTTAAAGGTCCTGCATTAGAAGACGAAGGCTGCTTTTCTCCAAAAACAGAACATACTATGTCCAGAGGTTGTGTACAATAATCATAAGATATTGGAGATCCAGAGTCCCATATATTGTTCTTGCACATTGTCCTGATGATAGGGTACATGTATGCCATAGAATTTCCTTTAGTTGACTCACAATGTGTGGCAACCCTCTTGGTAGTGCATGGAAGATGGAAGTGGTAGTTATGGCTCCAAGAGTAGTGGTAGTAGGCCTAATAATTACCCCTTCTTAAAACATAACCTTTAATAATGTCTACTAAAAATATATTACCAAAAATTACCACATAAATAGCACTCTAATAATGTGAAAAAATCTAAATATTTTTCAGACACTTTTCTTAACATGTATATACATTTGAGGATAAGCACACCATTCCATCCTAGGTGGCCAGTGGATCTCTGTAGCATCGTCTATACAGACCAGCATTATCTATATAGCCTAGCAATATCTTAAGTTCCTTGATACCTCAGTTCATCCTAGGCACTGGAGAAACGCGTCAGGACAGAAACTGTTATTGGGATCCAAATAAGGAGTCGGGCACTATTGGTAGGGCGAGGAAAAGGGGCATTCAGGGTTTAGCCACCGAGAAGTGGGGTTGTCCCTTTCGAGGCGGGTGCTCCGCTTGTAGGCAGGGGTAGTGAAGGGAAAACTAGGGATATGTGACCTAACTTTGCTGTGGACCCCACTTCTCTGTCCTGAACCAGGAGTGCCAGACCCACCAATTATCCTCAAAAGTGGTGATCAACTCGACCGTGAGTAGAGAAAGGCCAGTGATTCTTCTTGGCCACGCCGATTATTATCCTCAAATGTATATACATGAAAAGTGTCTGAAAAATATTTTGATTTTTTTCTCAATATTAGAGTGCTATTTATGTGGTAATTTTGGTAATATATTTTAGTAGACATTATTAAAGGTTATGTTTTAACAAGGGGTAATTATTAGGTCTGTGATGGGGTCTTTTTGAACCTGTTCCTATAATATACAGTGATACACAGTAGAGGTAGTACTCACAGTTCATGGTGGCAATCCTTTCACTGGCTCTCCCTAGGGCTATGCAGTGACTGGAGGTTCACCCTTTCTTCCCTCCGGACACACCCTGGCCTTCGGGCTCCTGCCTGATGTCAGTTGGGGTGCCCTTGATGTTGGATAAGGCAGGACCAGTAAATAGGACCATTGGTTGCAATAAGTAAAATCAGTTTTGGAGTGCTTTCCCCTCATCAGTATGGAGTAGGATTCTGACTGGCTGGGTTCGATGTCTTGGATGCAGATTAGTTAGAGTACTGGCTCACCTTAAAGCCCGGTATGTAAAGCATGAAGACTTTTCTTTATCTATAGCTTCTTGAATTGCTTTGCTGTAATGATTTTGGTTGTCTCTTTATGTTCTTTGCACTGTTCATTTTGTGTGTTCAGCAGTCAGACATTCTTAAGATATTATATTTATACAAGAGAGGTCCTCTGATATATGAATACTTGATATGTTTTGTTAAACAATCTTGAAATAAAATGTGTCAAAAATAAAAGAAACCGTTACTGCTTAACACAGTGGCTGAGCTGGACATGTATGTGTATTGTTTGCGGAGAGCAGAGAAAGACACGAGAGATACAGTGAAGGAAATACGTATTTGATCCCTTGTAAGTTTGCCCACTGTCAAAGACATGAACAGTCTATAATTTTTAAGGTGAGAGAATATCCAAAAAAAATCCAGAAACTCACATGGTCTAAATTATATATATATTTATTTTCATTTTTCACAGAGAAATAACTATTTGATCCCTCTGGCAAACAAGACTTAATACTTGGTGGCAAAACCCTTGTTGGCGAGCATAGCAGTCAGAGGTTTTTTGTAGTTGATGATGAGGTTTGCGCACATGTCAGAAGGAATTTTGGTCCACTCCTCTTTGCAGATCATCTCTAAATCATTACGATTTCGAGGCTGTCGCTTGGCAACTCTGATCTTCAGCTTCCTCCATAAGTATTCTATGGGATTAAGGTCTGGAGACTGGCTAGGCCGCTCCATGACCTTAATGTGCTTCTTTTTGAGACACTGCTTTGTTGCCTTGGCTGTATGTTTTGGGTCATTGTGGTGCTGGAAGACCCAGCCACAACCCATTTTTAATTTCCTGGTGGAGGGAAGGAGGTTGTCACTCAGGATTTTACGGTACATGACTCCATTGATTCTCCCATTAATGCGGTGAAGTAGTCCTGTGCCCTTAGCAGAGAAACACCCCCAAAACATAATGTTTCTACCTCCATGCTTGACAGTGGGGACAATGTTCTTTGGGTCATAGGCAGCATTTCTCTTGCTCCAAACACAGTGAGTTAAGTTAATGCCAAAGAGTCCAATTTTTGTCTCATCTGACCACAGCACCTTCTCCCAATCACTCTCAGAATCATCCAGACAGGCCTACACATGTGCCTTCTTGAGCAGGGGAACCTCGCGGGCACTGCAGGATTTTAATCCATTACGGAGTAATGTGTTACCAATGGTTTTTTTGGTGACTGAGATCATTAACACGTTCCCCCCATGTAGTTTTAGCCTGATCTCTCACCTTCCTCATGATCAAGGATACCCCACGAGGTTTTGCATGGATCCCTAGATCAATGTCGATTCACAGTCATTCCATTTTTTTACTATTGTACTTACTTCTGGTTTTGTAGCCCATTCCAACTTTGTGCAGGTCTATGATCTTGTTCCTGACATCCATACAAAGCTCTTTGGTCTTGCCCATGTTGTAGAGTCTGACTGATTAATTGAGTCTGTGGACAGGAGTCTTTTATACAGGTGATCATTTAAGACGGCTGTCTTTAATGCAGGTAACGAGTTGATTAGGAGCGTCTAACTGGTCTGGAGGAGCCTGAACTCCTAATGGTTGGTCGGGGATCAAAGACTTTTTTCTACTGAACATTATGCTAAAAACTGTAAAGCCTCTATTGTTTACATAGAATAAGAGAGTGACAACCATGTGCAAGAACGTCAACCATCTCCACCTTCCACCACTTGTGTATTCCCCTCCTGCACCAAAGAATGGCTGTGAGTAGGTAGATCAAGCAGCAAGTTCTACTACTGTATCTTCTTTATGCATAGATCTTTGTAATTACTCTTGTGCAAACATGTATCTAGTTAATGTATGCCCCATAGGTCAACCAGAAAGAGCTCTAAAGGTTTACACCATCCTGAATCTGAACTCTTTGACCTGTTCCACCTAAAAGTAGATCCTCACCCTTACAACATAGGTACCTGTAGAGGCGTTGCATAGGTCTCTGGAAGAAGAATCGTTGGACTTATGGTAACATAGTAACATAGTTTATAAGGCCGAAAAAAAGACATCTGTCCATCCAGTTCGGCCTGTTATCCTGCAAGTTGATCCAGAGGAAAGCAGAAAACCCCCTGTGAGGTAGAAGCCAATGTTCCCCACTTTAGGGGAAAAAATCTCTTCCCAACTCCAATCAGACATCAGAATAACTCCCTGAATCAACGACCCCTCTCTGGTAACTATAACCTGTAATATTATTACCTCCAGAAATACATCCAGGCCCCTCTTGAACTCTTTTAGTGAACTTACCATCACCACCTCCTCAGGCAGAGAGTTCCATAGTCTCACTGCTCTTACCATAAAGAATCCTCTTCTATGTTTGTGTACAAACTTTCTTTCCTCCAGACACAGAGGATGGCCCCTCGTCACAGTGACAGTCCTGGGGATAAATAGATGATGGGAGAGATCTCTGTACTGACCTCTGATATATTTATACATAGTTATTACATCTCCCCTCAGTCGTCTTTTTTCTAAAGTGAATAACCCTAATTTTGATAATCTTTCTGGGTACTGTAGTCCACCCATTCCCGTTATTACTTTAGTTGCCCTCCTCTGAACCCTCTCCAGCTCTGCTATGTCTGCCTTGTTCACAGGAGCCCAAAACTGTACAAAGTACTCCATGGTAGCTTCACTTTAGGACAATCTACACATACCCGTTCCCACACTTATAGATACCATCTAATAGTGAGGAGATTCCCATGCCAGAGATCGCTCAAATCACCTACAACTAATATAGCCAAGGAAATGCCCTTAAAGGGGTTATGCAAGACTATAAAAAGCTCTCCCATATGCTGGGCCCCTCACTTGAATATACTTACCTGGCTCCAGGAGCCCTGCCCGGTCCTGGTCCCCGCACCACCACTGCTGCTTCTCCCCGCGCGCGGATGAAAACATCCAGTGTCAAGGGGGAGCAACCAATGGCAGGTGGGGACGTGAACGAACCTCCATAGCATCGCTAGTGACTGCTATGTAACCCTTACAGTTCTGGAATGTATTGGATAACACTGACAGCGTTATGTCAGTGTTGTACAATACGTTCCAGAACTCTAAGAGTTACATAGCAGCATAAATCAATCCCGTCATTGCTGGGAGTTCATGATGAGAACTGTGCTGCGAGTCCGCAGCGTGACACTCGCTTGTCTGAGAGCAGCCTATGTGAATGGAAAAGTTATAGCTTCGGGAAGGCAGTGAGTGAAAAATGAAAACACAAAAATGGAAAATCACTGCATCAGGGAAGGGTTAAAGAGGTTATCCCATGATTAACGGAAAAAAAATGAAAATTAGATCATATATTACAGAACAATCTATTTCTAACACAGCCAGAACCAGCCATGTAACTTACATGGATCCAGAGATTTCCCCACTCATCGCTCCAATTGCTCGGCTAGTTTTATATCAAGCTGGCACCTCAAGAGAAGTCTCTTTTCTCAGGGGGCGTGTCTTTCTTCTGTAGCTCTCTCCCTATCACAGCAAGGAGGTGTGTCCATGCTCTCCCTATCACAGCTCAGGAGGCGTGTCTCAGCTCTCCCTATCACAGCAAGGAGGTGTGTCCATGCTTTCCCTATCACAGCTCAGGAGGCATGCCTCCGCTCTCCCTATCACAGCTCAAGAGGCGTGTCCATGCTCTCTCTATCACAGCTCAGGAGGCGTAATTCAGCTCTCCCTATCACAGCTCAAGAGGCGTGTCCATGCTCTCCCTATCACAGCTCAAGAGGCGTGTCCATGCTCTCCCTATCACAGCTTAGGGGGACGTGTCAATGTTCTCCCTATCACAGCTCAGGAGGCGTGTCTCAGCTCTCCCTATCATAGCTCAGGGGGTGTGTCCATGCTCTACCTATCACTGCTCAGGAGGAGTGTCTCAGCTCTCCCTATCACAGCTCAGGAGGCATGTCTCAGCTTTCCCTATCACAGCTCAGGGGGTGTGTCCATGATCTACCTATCACAGCTCAGGGGGAGTGTCTCAGCTCTCCCTATCACAGCTCAGGAGGCGTGTCTCAGCTCTCCCTATCACAGCTTAGGAGGCGTATCCATACTCTCCCTATCACAGCTCAGGAGGCAGTTGAAGGATGAAACTGAGCATGTGTGGCCATCTCAGTGAGCAGGACAAAAAAATAAGAAAATGAAAAAACAGCAGGTGGCGCTATACAGATATATGTTATTGAATAACTAACAAATTACATGCAATTACAAAGATATTCAGATCCGAGTGCTGGGTTGAAAACTAGAATATTTTTAAAGGGGACACCCCCTTTAACTATTGATTGACAGCTGCAATCTGCAATATTGTCTACAACCCAATAGTTAATATCAATAGTTCTAAAAATTTGCAGAGTAGCCCCTGCCTAAATTGATAAAATTAACTTATCTTTCACTACAGCATGGTAAAAGTCAGCCCATGCTAAATGTAGAAGGAGAAACGGCAATAGGAGCTACCAGAGAGGAAAATGTAACGTACATATAAAACCTTACAATATATATCTTTTTTCCGTGAACTTTAAATGCCATTTAATTGCAAAGCAAGACACGGGGAGTTGGCACCACATAGAGTAATAAAGTTTTGGTAGCTGAAACAAATGTGCGAGAAAAACTAGTGCAATTGCACTTGTTTTGCAGGGATGGGTGAACAGACAGAACTCTCTTTAGTGTTTCTTAGGCCTCATGCACACGAACGTCCATTCCGTTTTTTTTTTTCCAGACCGTATATGGGACCATTCATTTCAATGGGTCCGCAAAAAACGGAAGTTACTCCGTGTGCATTCCATTTCCGTATGTCCGTATTTCCGGTCCACAAAAAATAGAACATGTCCTATTATTGTCCGCATTATGGACAAGGATAGTACTGTTCTATCAGGGGCCAGCTGTTCTGTACCGCAAAATACGGACTGCACGCAGACGTCATCCGTATTTTTTTGCACATCAGTTTTTTGCAGACCACAAAATACATACTTTCTTGAGCATGAAGCCTTAGGGATATTTTCCATTGATAGAGCTGCAGCCAGCAACCTCTTTGGTGACTACTTCGAGGACGGGTGATGAATGCAGCAGGTTTAAAAGAACATCTAGATCTCTTCACTCAGCGTTTCTCACAGGGAATCAAAAGACCACTCCATTCAAAAATGAAAAATCAGCCATCACTTGGTACTTACAGGTATATGCATACCTCCCAACTGTCCCGGATCCAGTGGGACAGTCCCGGATTGCAGTGGCTGTCCCGCTGTCCCAGGCGGGGGAGGTATGTCCCGCTTTCAGCTGTCTCTGCTTCCATAGGAGGCAGAGACAGCTGATGGTAAAGCACAGAGCCATCAGCTCCCCACACCATTCACCTCTGCCTACTTCCCCCACTTTGTACTAACCATGGGGGAGGCTGTGGAGGACATGGTTCATCCTCCGTAGTGGCTAAAATGGAGTTGCTTGAAGTAGGTCTGTGACATCACTGGTCACATGCTTCGTCATGGTCACATGACCAATCCCGACTGCAGGAGCTTGTGGAAGGAGGAGGGGCTGTGTGTGCTGGCCAGCAGCGCAGTGATGGAGGATGTTCTGCAGTCCTGGAGGACACAAAGCTTCATGGGGAGCAGGTAAGGTGCAGCAAATGGAACTCATATATGAGGGGGCAGGTGGAGCACTCAGGGGCAGTGGGGTTCAAGTGGAATGGAGTCTGGGGCAATTACAGAGGTTTATAGTACAGATCTGGGTGTATTCTGGGGCAATGTGGGGCTTTATGGCGTGCAAATCTGTGAGGGGGTCTTATGGCGTATTCTGGGGACGTGGGGGGGCTTTATGGGGTGTAACTCTGTGAGGGGGGCATGTGGTGTATTCTGGGGGACATGAGGGGGGAGATTTAAGGGGGGGCTTTATGGGGTGTAAATCTGTGAGGGGGGGATCATGTGGTGTATTCCGGGGACAGAACAGGAGAGGATTCCAGCATAACAGACCGAATGGATCCGTTATGCAGGCTATAGGCTTCTATTATGACGGAATAAATAACGGAATGTCTCCAAAGGCATTCAGTTATGCATTCCGTCATAGAATTGCGTTATGGTCCGTGGTAACAGAATCCATATAGCAATTCGCTTTTTACCTCAACCCAAACATGAATTTCAAAATATGAAATTCGCTCATCCCTAATAGTGATGTTATGTCCATGGACTGTATGTTGGAGGGGCTGAAGGGAGGGGAGCGATGATATTTAGCCTATAGGTAGTGATGAGCGAACTTCTGTTTTCAAGTTCGGCGTGCAAGGTTCGGGTTATCTAAGAATTTTGCTATGGATTCCGTTACGACGGACTATAATGTATGGTTCTTGGTAGGCCTCTTTCACACTAGCAGCAGCACGGATCCGACACCTAAAGGGTACCGACGGATCCGTGCTGCCGCTGATACATGTGTAGAGCCGGATCAGCGGTCCGGCCCCACACATGTTGACACAGACATTGGGACAAGACACAGACAAACATACATACATACACATACATACTTACATACTCCAGCCAGGGACGCCGGCAGCACGTCTTCACGCGCCTCCTGCGCGCAGTGATGACAATTCCCCACAGCGCCCTCTGCTGGGCGCAGTGGGGAAACGTCATAGCTGCGTGCAGGAGGCTCGTGAAGATATGCTGCCGGCGTCCCTGGCTGGAGTATGTGAGTATGTATGTGTTTGTGTGTATGTGTGAGTATGTATGTATCTATGTCTATATGTATCTCTGTACATGTGTAGCAGGATCCGGAATGACCCCCCATTGCAAGTCAATGGAGGACAGATCCGGATTACTGGTGTGTCACACCAAACGGATCCGTCCCCATTGACTTGCATTGGGGGTCATTCCGGATCCGTCTTGGTGCGGATGCCTGGACCGGAGAGCAGCATGCGGTTTGTTCTCCGGTCTAAAGACAGAACGGAATGCTTTCAGGAGCCTCCGTTGTCTTCAGTTCAGTTTTGTCCCCATTGACAATGAATGGGGACAAAACTGAAGCGTTTTTTTCCGGTATTGAGCCCCTATGACGGAACTCAATACCGGAATTATAAAACGCTAGTGTGAAAGTAGCCGTAGCAGAATCCATAACGGAATTCTTAGATAACCCAAACTTCGTACGCCACGCCGCACATAATGTCCCTCTTTCCTCTTTTCAAAAGTTGGGGGGTATGGGTATATGTACCCTACTTTTACATTGTTCGGGCTTTCTGGTCCTTTTTATTTCCTGTTGCTATAAATATAAACTATAAATGTGCTACTTTTCAGCAACAAGTGGCTGCAATCTCCATGACTCCGGCCACTAACCGAGTCAGCTTTATAGCAATTACCTCTCAAAAACTGGAGTTAGAAATGATGCGTCATGGAGCCTGAGAGATCTATACCTGAGGTAATTTTACATCTTTACATGTCACTTGTTGGTGCCAGGGCAGTTTCTAGGGAATTTTACCAACAGGGCGAACATTAAAAAAGTGCCCCCCTCCCCCCAGTCAAATAACACTGACCTAAACAATGTTGCATAGCATGCACAGCTCAGTAGCCACAACAATGAACAGGCTCAGATGACCACCCTCATGCTCAGATCACCGCCCTGTGCTCAGATGACCACCCATGCTCAGATGACCGCCCTATGCTCAGATGACCACCCATGCTCAGATGACCACCTTCATGCTCAGATGACCGCCCTATGCTCAGATGACCACCCTCATGCTCAGATCACCGCTCCATGCTCAGATGACCACCCATGTTCAGATGACCACCTTCATGCTCAGATGACCGCCCCATGCTCAGATGACCGCCCTATGCTCAGATGACCACCTTCATGCGCAGATTAACGCCCCATGCTCAGATGACCACCTTCATGCTCAGATCACCGCCCCATGCTCAGATGACCACCTTCATGCTTAGATCACCGCCCCATGCTCAGATCACCGCCCCATGCCCAGATCACCGCCCCATGCTCAAATCACCCCCTGATGCTCAGATCACAGCTCTTCCTCAGATCACCCCTCTCATGCTCAGTTCACAGCCCATGCTCAGATGACCCCCTCATGCTCAGATCACTGCCCATGCTAAGATGACACCCTCATGCTCAGATGACCACCCACGCTCAGACAACGGTCGGTCCATGTTCAGATGACACATGATCTCAGCATGGGGGGGGGGTGATTTGACATAGGGGAGATCTGATCATGGAGTGCCTGATTTTTAATGTGTGAGGTGAGCACTGAGGGGGGTATGGGGGTTATTTTGAGGGGGTCTGATGAGGATTTGGGGGTCTTATCATTTACCTTGCCCACAGAGGACCTTGGCGTTTTCTCCTCAGTCAGGTCATAGTTGAAAGCGCAGCTGGGAGGAGCCAGGATGGAAAGCTGGCCTCCCCTGCGATCCCCTGCCACTGCCAGACGGAGGTAAATTAAAGCAGACACAGCGCTTCCCTGCCAGCTGGCTGAGCCGGAGAGGTAATGTGATTAGCAGAGGCGTAGCTAGAGGTTCAGCACAGGGGGGGGGGCAAACATACTTGAGTGGGCCCCCCACTTAGTGGCTTCCCAAACGCACATTTCCAACTTCACAGGCACATACTACTAGTTGTGGTTATAATATTGTATTAGAAAGATGACTGTATAAACTGCTAGATCATCTATGCTGTTAAGTACAGTACAATAGACTTTCTACATACCCTTGTTTAAATACTCTACCACATAATGCAGTAAAATATAAGAGTAATAGGAGTAAAAAACAAGGGGACTCCTATGTTAAAGGAAACCTGTCCCAATTTTTTACATCACTAAACTAACACTCCCCTGCCCCCATCAGACCTCAGATAAGCTTAATGTGCCCCCATCAGACCTTAGATCAGCGTATTGTGCCCCCATCAGACCCCAGATCAGCAGAATGTGCCCCCATCAGACCTCAGATCATCAGAATGTGCCCCCATCAGACCTCAGATTATCAGAATGAGTCCCCATCAGACCTCAGATCAGCTTATTGTGCCCCCATCAGACCCCAGATCATCAGAATGTGCCCCCATCAGACCTCAGATCATCAGAATGTGCCCCCATCAGACCTCAGATCAGCAGAATGTGCCCCCATCAGACCTCAGATCATCAGAATGTGCCCCCATCAGACCTCAGATCATCAGAATGTGCCCCCATCAGACCTCAGATCATCAGAATGTGCCCCCATCAGACCTCAGATCATCAGAATGTGTCACCTTCAGACCTCAGATCAGCCTAATGTGCCCCATCAGACCTCAGATCAGCGTATTGTGTCGCCATCAGACCTCAGATCAGCCTACTGTGCCCCCATCAGACCTCAGATCAGCAGAATGTGCCCCATCAGACCTCAGATCAGCTTAATGTGTCCCCATCAGACCTCAGATCAACGTATTGTGCCCCCATCAGACCTCAGATCATCAGAATGTGCCCCCATCAGACCTCAGATCATCAGAATGTGCCCCCATCAGACCTCAGATCATCAGAATGTGCCCCCATCAGACCTCAGATCATCAGAATGTGTCACCTTCAGACCTCAGATCAGCCTAATGTGCCCCATCAAACCTCAGATCAGCGTATTGTGTCGCCATCAGACCTCAGATCAGCCTACTGTGCCCCCATCAGACCTCAGATCAGCAGAATGTGCCCCATCAGACCTCAGATCAGCTTAATGCGCCCCCATCAGACCTCAGATCAGCCCACTCAGCCACATAAGGTTAAAATAAAAACCTTTCTTACCTGTCCTGCGCTGCGGCTGCCCTCCGGTCCGGCGCTTCGATCTCTTCCCTGGCCCACGCACACTATGACCTGACGCGGCAGGCATGTATGTGGTGTTTATTTTTTTTCTGTGAGGGGCAAAATGTGGGCATATTACTGGGGGTACAGTTGAGAATATTACTTGGGGGGCATAGCTGGGCGTATTACTGCGGGCACAATGTGATCATATTACTGGGGGCACAATGTGGACATATTACTGGAAGGCACAATGTAGGCATATTACTTGGGGGCACAATGTGGGTGTATTACTGAGGGCACAATGTGGGCATATTACTGGGAGGCACAATGTAGGCATATTACTGTGGACACAGTTGGGCATATTACTTGGGGGCACAATATGGGCGTATTACTGCGGGCACAATGTGGTTATATTACTGTGGACACAGCTGGGCATATTACTGGGGGCACAATGTGGACATATTACTGGAGGGCACAGCTGGGCATATAACGGGGACACAATGTAGGCGTACTACTGGGGGCACAATGTGGGCATATTACTAGGGGGCACAATGTGGGCATATTAATGGGGGGCACAGCTGGGTATGTTACTGGGGCCACAATGTAGGCATATTACTGTGGACACAGCTGGGCATATTACTCGGGGCACAATGTGGGCATATTACTGGGAGCACAGCTGGGCATAATTCTGTGAACACTCAATGTAGGCATAAATGCTGTGCTGTGGCATGAAGGGGACTGGGTGGGATTAGGTGTATACTTAGGTTTTGGGCTTGAGTTAGAGGTGTTGCCTAGTGCCGCACAATGTGTCCCTCTTTGGTGGTTTACAAAGCTGGGAGGTATGCATTAGGTGATGCTACCTGAGTATACTTATTTTACTGACTCTTAAGTAGCTCAGGACAGCACTACTCTGTTATGGCGGCCTAGTAGGAAACTTCAGGTGAATTAAACTATAGGAGCATGTAGAGTTCCATGGCATAATTTTCAGTTTTTGCCTGGAGTAGCTGAACAAACATGTGCTTCCTACATCATAGTCCATTCCAGCGTCTGTTATCTATCATACAGGTCTGAGGACTGAGTGAGCATCTCCATCCGTGCCAGCATTGCTGCACCACATCAGGTAACACTCCAATGTCGATCAGATTATCGGTCATGCACTTGTTATGGTGTTATTCCCGCCTTATCTGCTGCCAAGTAAATTATTGGAGATGTTTGAGCAGTATTTTAGCTGGGCATTTTTTGGCTTTATTGAGGAGATTTTACCTTCTTACTTCTATAACATTGGTTGTTTGATATGATTTTCTTCGCTTATTGGTCCCCTGAAGAATGTCAGGACAGAGAGGAGTTATCCAGAAGTGCATCAGAAGTAGTTTCTGGGTACAGTCCAACTATAATCAGGGTGTTACTCTGTGCAGAAGGGTAGCTAGGGGTACTGTAGGGACAGTCTTCCATGGATGAATTCACTATTTATTCCTGCATCTTTAAAAATATTTAAAATTAGGAATCTGAAGTCGGATTTGGTACCTGCTGGTACCTTGGTTTTTGAATGAATCGACTTTGGATCGATAATCTGAATCTCGATTCGCTCAACACAAGTCAAAATCTTGGAAAACCCCTTTATGGATGAGCAAATCAATTCTAAACAAACAGAGTCAATATGAGCTTCCAAAAATTTCTCCAACAAACAAATCCATAGGTTTTGAGATTTTGATTCGGACAAATGACGTAAAAGCAGCACCAAGCACCATTTTATTGTTAATTTTGGTGGGTAATATCTAGGGATGAGTGAATTGACTTTGGGTGGTTCATCAGAAGTAGATTTGCATAAAACTTTGTTTTAATACTGTACAGAGCGAGGGCGCCGTACAGAATTAGAATGCATTGGCTCCAATGAGCCGAAGTTATTACTTTGCGAGACTTTATCTAATCCACTTTGGCTCATCGGAGCCAATAAATTCTAATACTGTATGGAACTCCCGCTCCGTGCCATATTAAAATTAAGTTTTATGCAAATCGACTTTGGATGAAGCATCCAAAGTCGATTTGCTCATTCCTAGTAATAATCATGAGGGTGGAATAAGATGGAGAATCACATAATACTGGGAGGACGTGGGGGGAGGGTCGGCCCTGATTGGCTCAGAGGATCATAGAAAGCTTGGATTAGCCAAGCAGGAAGGCAGTGAGATGCCTAGCTGAACCAGCAGAAGTGCCATAGTGTGTTCAGCTTCTGAACTGTAAGGAGTAACTATTGTAGTGTGATAGGGACACTAGAGGTAAAGTATAGAAAAAGAATAGAAAGATATCATTGTGTACATTTAAGGGAATTTGATCAGGGTAAGCTTAGAGGGAGTTGGTCACAGGATGCTGGTCACACTATGCTTAAAGGGGTTGTCAGAGTTTTTTTGTCATTTGTATGTTTCTAACTAATCAAATATAACAGCTTTTCCAGCACTTTGTGCTTCTAAACTTGCTGGTTTCTCAGATTTCACTCAGGCTCACATGATCTGTGATGTCAGCTTCTCTCCCTGCTCTGCCGGCTCCTGCTCTCTCCCTGGATTCTTTCAGGTAAAACATTAGCCCCTTCAGCCAGAACACACACATGGCTCAAGGCTTTACAACAGTAGCTACAGGCAATGAGGAGACATATGAACTGCCCTCCTCATCCTGTAGACACAGAGCTGACACTGGAGGAGATCTGCAGAGTGTTGCACAAGAAAGGTAGGGGGAAGTTCCTGTGTGCATCAGTAATGTCATTGTACAGATGGGAATGTAGTTCTACACATACAACATGCTGCTGAGTATCCTAGCAGACAGACATGTCACTCAGGGCAGCACTTGTATTCACTCCCTTTGCATAACAGGGGGAGGGGCAGAGATTGTTGTTACTGCAGGTAAACAAAGGCCAGAGGAGAACCAGGGAAATAAGGAAATATAGATTTTATTTGCCTAAAACTTGCTTAACTTAGTTCTATATTACTGCCCATCAGATTTACAGTGATATATTTTTTTCATAACTCTGACAACCCCTTTAAAGATACCTGCTGCTGTAGCAATTCCACCTAGCAGTTATGCATTACAAAGCCAACCTTCAAAGCCAGAGTCATTTTTTTTCTTATGAGCAGAGAGATAGTTTTTTCCCCCCAAAACCTCAAATTTCTGCAGGTCTTCATTGCTAGGTCTCTCTATAGTAAGCAGCAAGGCTTTTCTTTTTTTAACATTTTTATTAAAACATGTCAAGTACCATCAAAGATCAGAGGATTTAGCTCATATACAGAAGCATAAGAATAATGTCTGACTACTGAACATACAAAAAGAACAGCACAACACAAAGAACATAAAAAAGAAACAACTATAATTATTACTGTAAAAGCAAAGAGATATAAATAAAGAAAAGTCTTGTCTGCATGAGCCCTTATCAACAGTAAGTCTGTATATTGAGATGAGTGTCTGCCTGGATCATACATCATCCACAGTCGATCCCAACCATTTAACCCTTCTGATTGTCAATAGCAACCAAGGAATCTAAGCAGTTAGGCCTAGTTCACACTGATTTGGTCAGTGTTTGATCAGTGATTTTCAGCAGTAATTGTGAGCCAAAACCAGAAGTGAGTCAAAGGCAGAGAAGAGGTGAGAATCTTTCTATTATACCTTATGTCTGTGTAGGTTCCACTCCTAGTGATTAGAAAGGGATGCAAATGAGCGCTTAGCAAGCACTTAGGCAGAGCTTTTTAAGAGCTCATTTGCATCCCTTTCTTCCCAGAATTCCAGACGAGCATGTATGGCCTATAAGCCTTCTTGTGCTAAATAAGACACTCTCCCCAAGGAGAGATATTACCCTCCGAATCCCGGTGTATAAAAAATATAAATATTTGGGGAACCTGTAACTTACTTTAAGATTTAATAATTATGCTGAGGGAAACAGAAAAAAAGGCATTTCAATTTTAAGACATTGTTCTACATGTATTCTGTGGGTCAATTACAATTATACCAAATTTGCAGTATGTATTTTTTTATATTTTATTACTCATGCATAATGTTTATTGCGGGACAATCCGTAGGTTTTATTGGTGCCCTACTGGGGATCATACGTCCTATCGATACCGTCTCCTTGCCAGTGCCAATTTTTAGCTTTCTTTTGTTGTTGTTGTTGTTTTTTTTCTCAATTCTAAAAATTCATATTCAGTTAGAATTGTGATTTATTTAGTGATTTTTTTTTTTTACATTTAAAAACAATATTACTTAAAGGGGTTGTCCCACTAAACATATTCTACTGTTTTCAAACCAGCACCTGGATCTGAACACTTTTGTAATTGCATGTCATTAAAAATTTATCATAGCTACTGAGCTACTCCACTTAATTTGTTATTTCTTTGACCTGATCACTGAGATGGCCGCACATACTCAGTTTCATCTTTGAACTGCTTCCTGAGCTGTGATAGGGAGAGCTGAGACACGCCTCCTGAGCTGTGATAGGGAGAGCTGAGACACGCCTCCTGAGCTGTCATAGGGATAGCTGAGACACGCCTCCTGAGCTGTGACAGGGAGAGCTGAGACACGCCTCCCTGAGCTGCAGCAGAAAAGACACCCTCCTTGAGCTGTCACCTTGATATAAATCTAGCAGAGCAATGAAAAGGGAGATCTCTGGATCCATGTGAGGTACAGGGCTGGTTCTGGATTTGTTAAAAAGAGATTGCCATGTACTATATGATGTCTAATTTTCATTTTTTTACCTTATTCATGGGTTAACCCCTTTAAGTCAAACAAGGAAACAGATATCTGAAATCTTCATAAAATCCAAATAAATAATACACTAAACATGTGGTGTACTGTTTTATGCTTTCCTTCCAATACTCTGCTGACAGGCAGCCATGGCTCTATATAGGTCCTAATAGGAGGCCATTGTTACACCCGCCACTTCTATAGTGACCTCTCAGTACCCAGCTATGGGAGCCCCTTTCCGTTGTTTAATTTGTTACTACAGTTACCATTGACTGTGGCATATAAGGAGTTAAACAGCTGGGTTTCCTAATCTAATTTCTTACAACTGGACCCGGACTGAGACTCCTGTGGTTTTTTACACTGCACATGAACGCATGTGATCATCATGACATACATGTACGGAGGTCCCTCAAGATACAATATTAATTGGTTCCAGGACGACCATTGTATGTTGAAACCATTGTAAGTTGAGTAATCGGCTCCAAAGCCACAAAATGTCATCCAAGATAAGAGAAGATGAAGATTTAAGAAAAATAAGTAGATAACTAAGACAGATAAAACAAGTTCTTACATATAACAATCAGGAATAGCTGATAACTAGTAACTAATAGTTATTTTATCAGAGAACTGACCTGGATTGGTTGGATCTGACTCTGAGACATTGTATGTTGAGTCTGGTTTCAACTTACGATGGGCCAGAAAAGACCATTGTATGTTGAAAATATTGTATCCTGAGACTATTGTATCCTGAGGGATCACTGTACATTATGGTGCACCAACTGAAGACATTCTATGACCTACATGTCTGTCATCATGTGGGAAAGAGTTAGAGGGGTTGTAAAAAAAATAAAAAATCTGAAAAACATGACTGCTTTCTTTTGGGAACTGCACCACACCATGGGTTGTGTCTGATATTAAAGCTTGACTTTACCCAAGTGAATTGGGAGAACTGCAATACCGCATACAAACTGTGGACAAGTATGGTGGTATTCAGAAGGCATCTTGAGGCTGCAGATTCTACAGTGAAGCTCCACACCATTTTTCACAATCTGAACATTAAAATGGGTTCTCACTTGAAAGAACTCTCTGATGTGCCATAAGAGATGATTTCTGGCTAAAACATTTCCCACATATTCTACATGAATATGGTTTGTCACCTGTGTGAATTCTTTGATGCTCCACAAGAGCCGATTTGTGACTAAAATGATTTCCACATTCTGAACATGAATGTGGCTGCTCCCCTATATGAGTTTGCAGATGTTCCACAACATGTGATGTCTGAATAAAACCCTTGCCTCACTCAGGACATGAAAATGGCTTCTCCCCTGTGTGAATTCTTAGATGTTCCAAAAGACTTGTTTTATGGTTATAACATTTCCGACATACTGTACACGAATACGGCTTCTCTCCTGTGTGAGTTCTAAGATGTTTCACAAGACTTGATTTGTGGCTAAAAGATTTCCCACATTCGGTACATGAAAATGGCTTCTCTCCTGTGTGAATTCTCTGATGTTCTCCAAGACTTGATTTCTGGCTAAAACATTGCCCACATTCTGAGCATGAAAATGGTTTTTCCCCTGTGTGAGTTCTCAGATGTTTTGCAAGATCTGATTTATGGTTAACACGTTTCCCACATACTTTACAAGAATATGGCTTCTCTCCTGTGTGAGTTCTCAAATGTTCTACAAGGCTTGATTTGTCACTAAAACATTTCCCACATTCTGAACACGAATTCGGCTTCTCCCCTGTGTGAGTTCTTAGATGTTTTATAAGGTCTGCTTTATAATTAAAACATTTCCCACATTCTGAACATGAATATGGCTTCTCTTTCTTATGAATTTTGAGATGTTCCATGAGAGTTGATCTCTGACTAAAACATTTCCCACATTCTGAACATGAATTTGGTTTCACTCCTGTGTGAGTTCGCAGATGTTCAACAAGACTAAACTTCTGCCTAAAACTTTTTCCACATTCTGAACATGAAAACGGCTTCTCTCCTGTGTGAGTGGTCTTATGGCCAACAAGATAAGCTTTCCTAGTAAAACATTTCCCACATTCTGAACATGAAAACGGCTTCTCTCCTGTGTGAGTTCTCCGATGTGTCACAAGACTTGATTTCTGACTAAAAGATTTCCCACATTCTGTACATGGAAACGGCCTTTCATCGATGTGAATTCTTTCATGCGCGGAAAGATTACATTTCTTTTTAAACTGCTTCCCACATTCAGAACATGTAAAAAATTTTCCCAGTCGATGTCCAATTGTAGATTTGTCAGTCTGTGAATCTGTGTCTACTTCATTAGAGGATGATAACAGGAGGTTTTCATGGGAGCCTCTCATCCCGTCTTCTCCTGGAATAGGACACAAATAATTGATATTTTGGCATTTCTACGTGATAAATCTGTAAAATAAGTCATGTATCAAAATACAGTCAACAAAGTCTTGTAAAGAGGGTGATGACCGGGAAGGAATTTTCGTAGATACAGTCATTTAGCCGATCATCAGCTCATCTAAACATCTCACCAACGACAAACGAGCATGCACTCACAGTTAGTATGGTTGACACCATTATTCATTCCCCATACAGCGTTCACTTGTTTGAAGCACATCTCTGATTTACCTGCCAATTGAGCATGATCGGTGACATGTTTATATAGGGCAGTGATCGGGCGAGCAAACCTTTCTATGCTCATTCATTCTGGAGCTTTGGCCTATATAAAAGGGCTGGCTCTTCGGATAAGGGTAACAAGGAAGTGAATCATGTCCCTCCTCCAGATTTTTCCATTTTAAGGTCAAAATGAGTGCAATGCACTAATACAATTGTCACCTTTAAGTAAATGCAGAATAAAATACAAAATTTTATGAAAGGCTCTTACCCTTCGCTGACACTGATATGGGGTTTTCAAATCCACTCATCATTTCACCATGACTTTCCTGCAAGAATTCCACCTTAAGGACACGGGAAAAAAAGAAACAAAAAAACACTGATTGTTTTATGTACAGGTGAAGGTCAAAAATGTTTAAAAACATAAACGATAACGTGTTAGACGAGAAGAATCTCCTCAAGTGGTGATCACACAGGGTAAACATTCAACAAAAACTTCTCTCCTCCATCCAGAGAACAGTCACTCTGGTCTTTTGTGGTGGCCTCCCTGTGAAATCTGCTCATAATATTTCTTGCATACACTGCATATATTTTTGGTGCGGAATCACAGATTTTCAGTTTTGAAATCTGCGCTCGTATGCAGATACCTTAAAGAGGCTCTGTCACCTGTTTCAGGTATACCATACTAGATATATTGGCAGGTAGGGCTCCAAACGCTGATCAGAAACATACCTTTCTTTCCCTTATTTCAGGTCCGGTTACGCTGTAAAATCCACTTTTATGAATATGCAAGTGAGGCACTGCAGCACTTGGAGGCGTGCTTATTCCTTCTGAGCACCGCATCTCCGACGACCTTTTGCCTGTTAATGCCACCCTGATATTAATAAAAACGCCCCCATTACTTTGAGTGACAGCGCTAGACCGGTGAGATCCCGCGCGTGTGCTCTACGCTCTATGTCAGCGCTATACTACACTTGCACTGTCACTCGGCAAGTCTGATTCCTCTAGTGCGCATGCGCCGTCATACATCAGAGAGAGCGCACGAGCGGGATCTCACCGCTAGACCGGTGAGTCTAGCGCTGTCACTCAAAGTAATGGGGGCGTTTTTCTTAATAGCAGGGTGGCACTAACAGGCAAGAGGTCGTCGGAGATGCGGTGCTCAGAAGGAATAAGCACGCCTCAGAGTGCTCCGGTGCCTCATTTGCATATTTATAAAAGTGGATTTTACAGTGTAACCGGACCTGAAATAAGGGAAAGAAAGGTATGTTTCTGATCAGCATTTGCCTATATATCAAGTATGGTATACCTGAAACAGGTGACAGAGCCTCTTTAAAGGGGTTTTCAGGGTCTTCTATTTTGATGGCTTATCCTCAGGTTAGGTCATCAATATCTGATCAGTGGGGGTCCAACTTCCAGTACCCCTTCTGATCAGCTGTTTGAAGAGGCTAAAGCTGCAATTCCAAGTACAGCCACTATACAAAATCTGCCTCTGTTCTTGGAATGTTGTGAGGAGACCACGTCACTTACCAGAGCGCTGTGGCCTCTTCAAACAGTTGATCAGGATGTGCCAGAAGTGAAACCCAAACCGATCACATATTGATGACTTATCCCAAGGATAGGTCATCAATTTAGAAGGCCCAGAAAATCCCTTTAATTGTCGAGAGCACGTCCAAGAAGGGGGAAGTTTGGCACAATCTTTCATTAAACTAGAAACCATTTGTAGACACTACTGGCCACCGACAACAAGATGATATAGAGCAACTACTGCCCTGCTACTGGAGAAGTCAAGCAGAGAGCATCATTACATTAATCTATAGGGGATTTGGAGAAATCTCACCTGATGATCCAGTGGGACATTCTGCTTTTCCTCAGGACAATCCTGGGAATACAGAGGACTGGGACATCTCTCTGTTGGATTTCTCCTACTGGATCCATCTATAGGAGATAAGTGTACAATAAGTGCATTTCATTGCTTTACCAGCAGTTTGGTCGCAGAGGTTGTGCAACTGCTTAATATTTCATCCAAAAACCTGTTGCAAAATTTCTACAGTTAACAAGTGTACATTTTGGCTGCACAGCTTGTACAATTGCATCTATATTTCCAAAAACCATTGCAAATCTTCTACAGTTAATACGTGTACAGTAAGTACATTTTACTACGTTGTTAGTGGGGTATATTTTGGTCACAGAGGTTGCACAACTGTGCCTGTTTCCCAAATAAACCCGTTACAAAGTTTCCTCAGTTAACAAGAATACAATAAGCGTATCTTACAGCATCACTGGCAGGGTAAATTTTTGCCACAGACATAGCAATGTTTTGAAAAGCAGTGTTAAAAGATAATGTTCCAAATATTCTATTTAGCACAACCCAATGTACCTAACCTGACGTACTGTCCTGCCTCACAGGCGTTATACATGGCAGTAGTGGACTTTATTAGTGCAGGCTCAAAAGCTGTATCAGATCTCAGGCTAGCTCAGTTGGTGGCAGACAGGGGCAGACTGGAAACTTAAAGTGGACCTAGAAAAAATACTAAAAGTGGCCCCATTTTGTAGTTCGGCTGCACAGGGGCCCAGGGCGGTAGGGGGGCCCTTTTTCACGGGCAGCAGAGCAGGGAGAGATGAGCACTTCCATTGTGGAAGCGCTCATCTATATTCATCTGTATCGCCATCCTCAGGACAGCGATACAGATGCCTGTGCTGCGGGGCAGGGGAGGGAGAGGCGTTTCCCCTGCTCGTTCCTCTTATAGGCTACAGGCACTAGGCCTGCAGCCTATCAGAGGGCGGCACAGGCGGCGCTGATGACGTCATCGCGCCGCCTGAGCCGTGCAGAGCGGGACACAGGCCGGAAGAGGCCTGCATCGCTTCATGTCATGGAGGTAAGTATAAGTGTTTATTGTTTTAATTATTTAAAGTATATTATGGCAAGAACAGGGGTGGGGGCCCTATATACTGGCACATTTTTTTTTGGGGGGGAGGCACTTTGGGGGCCCTATTTACCAGCACATTATGAGGCACTATGGGAAAGGGGGCAAAGAGCACTATGGGGGCATATACTGGGGGCCCTATAAACTGGCACATATTATGAGGGGGCATATACTGGGGGCCCTATAAACTGGCACATATTATGAGGGGGTATATACTGGGGGCCCTATAAACTGGCACATATTATGAGGGGGCATATACTGAGGGCCCTATATACTGGCACACATTATCGAGGGAGCTATGGAGAATTGGGGGGAAAGGAGCACTATGGGGGCATCTACTGGGGCCCTATATATTGGCACATATTATGAAGTGGCACATACTGGGGGACCTATATACTGGCACACATTATGGGGGCGCTATGGAGAATTGGGGGAAAGGAACACTATGGGGCATCTACTGGGGCCCTATATATTGGTGCACATTATGGGGGCACTATGGTAGCATCTACTCTACTGGGGCCCTATATATTGGCGCACATTATGGGGGCACTATGGAGAAATGGGGGGGAGAACTATGGTAGCTTCTACTGGGGGCCCTATATACTGGCACGCATTAAGGGGGGCACTATGGAGAAGTGGAGGAGAAGAGCACTATGGGGGCATTATATAGGGGCATTAAATACTGCCACCCATTTTGTTACCACTATGGGGAAGGGGGAGAGGAGCATTATGGGAGCATCTATGTGGGGCAGTCTATAGGGGCATTTTATACTGGCACATTATGGAGGGCACTATGGGGGCATCTACTGGGGGCACTATATAGGAGTATTTTATACTGGCACAAATTATAGGGGCACTATGGGCACTATGTTTTTTTTCTAATGGCATACAGTATGGGTCATTGGGACACATGAGGGAACTCTGGGACATTGGCTCCACTGTCGGCACTAAGAGGAGGTTTGTTTTTTTTCTGCCACAAAATGGGGCTTTTTTTTTCTGACGCACATTATAAAGGGACATTTTTCTACTGTCACACATTATAAAGAAGATTATTACTACCAGGGGCATTATGGTGGGCTTTATTACAAGTGAGGGACTATGGGAGCATTATTACTTCTGGGACACAGTAGACACATTATTACTGCAGGGGCACTATTACTACTAAGTGCACCCTGGCACATAATTATTACCATTGTTGGGATTTTGGGGAGCACTATTACTGTGGAGGCACCCTGGCACAGTAACAGCTTAGCATAGTTATTTTTGGGGGACATTATGGTTACACTATAAGCATCAGTGACACTATTTACTGGGTGCAGTTATTTTTTAGAGCATTTTGTGCCAATAATTATTGAAGGGGGCACTATCTGTGTGTAACTAATATTTTCAGGTGGTAGATCTGTTTCTGCAGTATAGTTTTGGGGAGCACAGCGTCTCAGTATTGGGGGTGCATGATGGGAAAGAAGGTGGGAGAATGATGGAAAAGTAGAAAACTAAGATGTCTGTCTGTCAAACTCTGCAGATAGAAGAGATTGCTGAAAGAAATCATCATGGCAGTCTGGTCTGAATGGAGAAGATAAAGAAAGAGAACATCTACTTTAAAGAAGACGTCACTGGATGTAAGAGGTATGTGGCGCTGTATTAGGCTACATTCACATCTGAGTTAGTGATTCTGGCAGGCTGGTCCAGCAGAGAACAGCCTGCTGGAATTCACTGACTCCGGCACTGCTGGATGCAGAATGTCCTCCAGCCCCATTAACTATAATGGGCTCCGGCAGAGATCCAGCCACAATCTGGCAAAAATGCAGAGAATCAGCGGGACACAAACTGATGTCCGGCCAATTCCTTGCATTCTCTGCCAGATTAGGTGGCCGGATTGTGGTGCTGCAGGTGTGAAAGTAACCTTACCCTGTATGTTTTATATTGCTGTATGTAATGTTAGGAGGGAATAGGTTAGGTTGAGAATTTGGCATTGGGGGGGCCCAGGCACATTTTTTGCACAGGGGCCCTCTGCTGTCTGTGTCCGCCCCTGAAATCTTTTGTGAGTTTGAGAAATGGCAAATTTTCCTACAATCTAGAAGAGCTCCCAACAACATTTAAAAGTATTTGGGTGGAGGCACTGTGCCATAGTGAGGTGAGAACTAAACCACCCTGCTTACAGAAGTAGGCACTAAAGAAGTTTTACACACGGAAGGTCTCCTCCTTACCTGGTGATGTGAGGGGCTGGTGATCCTTCATCATGACGTCCTTGTACAGATCCTTGTGTCCTTCTAAATACTCCCACTCCTCCATGGAGAAATAGACAGTGACATCCTGACACCTTATAGGAACCTGACACACACAATCATACAGTCATCCTCCAGACACCTCCTTGGTGTTATTGTACAGTCATGGCCAAAAGTTTTGAGAATGATACAAATATTAATTTTTACAAAGTCTACTGCTTCAGTTTTTATAATGGCAATTTGCATATACTTCAGAATGTTATAAAGAGTGATCAGCTTAACAAAAATTACTTGCAAAGTCAATATTTGACTAGAAAATGAACTTTATCCTCCAAAACACATTTCAACATCATTGCAGCCCTGCCTTAAAAGGACCAGCTAACATCGTTTCAGTGATTGCTCCATTAACACAGGTGTGGGTGTTGATAAGGACAGGGCTGGAGATCAATCTGTCATGATTAAGTAAGAATGACACCACTGGACACTTTAAAAGGAGGCTGGTGCTTGACATCATTGTTTCTCTTCTGTTAACCATGGTTATCTCTAAAGAAACTGTCTCTTAAAAGTGTTTCAGCTGCGGGATCGGGCTACCAGCAGTGCAGAGCTTGCTCAGGAATGGCAGCAGGCAGATGTGAGTGCATCTGCACGCACTGTGAGGCGGAGACTCTTGGAGCAAGGCCTGGTCTCAAGGAGGGCAGCAAAGAAGCCACTTCTCTCCAGAAAAAACATCAGGGACAGACTGATATTCTGCAAAAGGTACAGGGAGTGGACTGCTAAGGACTGGGGTAAAGTCATTTTCTCTGATGAATCCCCTTTTCGATTGTTTGGGACATCTGGAAAACAGCTTATTCGGAGAAGACGAGGTGAGCGCTACCACCAGTCTTGTCTTATGCCAACTGTAAAGCATCCTGAAACCATTCATGTGTGGGGTTGCTTCTCAGCCAAGGGAATCGGCTCTCTCACAGTCTTGCCTAAAAACACAGCCATGAATAAAGAATGGTACCAGAATGTCCTCCGAGAGCAACTTCTCCCAACCGTCCAAGAGCAGTTTGGCGATCAACAATGCCTTTTCCAGCATGATGGAGCACCTTGCCATAAAGCAAAGGTGATAACTAAATGGCTCAGGGAACAAAACATAGAGATTTTGGGTCCATGGCCTGGAAAGTCCCCAGATCTTAATCCCATTGAGAACTTGTGGTCAATTATCAAGAGACGGGTGGACAAACAAAAACCTACAAATTCTGACAAAATGCAAGCATTGATTGTGCAAGAATGGACTGCTATCAGTCAGGATTTGGTCCAGAAGTTGATTGAGAGCATGCCAGGGAGAATTGCAGAGGTCCTGAAGAAGAAGGGTCAACACTGCAAATATTGACTTGCTGCATTAACTCATTCTAACTGTCAATATAAGCTTTTGTTACTCATAATATGATTGCAATTATATTTCTGTATGTGATAAAAACATCTGACAAACACACATAAAAACCAGAGGGCAGCAGATCATGTGAAAATAGAAGATTTGTGTTATTCTCAAAACTTTTGGCCATGACTGTATAATGTCCCAGCATTCCCAGCAGCGCTCACCTCTCTGCTCAGCAGCTCAGTGATCCTGTTGGTAAGTTCTAGGATCTTCTGCTCATGTATCAGTGAATGAGGTGGAGGCTCGGTGATGGCTCCTGGGGTCCTGCTCCATTCTCCTGACACATGGGGTGTCACACACTCACCAGACGACTTCTTCACTACTGTGTAATCCTGTGTATGGGGAGACACCGATCACTAAATGTATTCTAAGAGTCCTTCACCTTTCCAGTCATTTCCCTGTATTATTACTAGAGATAAGAGTGATGTCATGTGAGACTCTCACCTCTCCAGTTATCAGGTAGATGATCTCCAGGGTGAGGTCTAATATCCTCGCAGCCATGAGGTTTCTGTCCTCGTCCATCCTTGGTGGGTCACTGATGAGAAAGACCATTGACCTGCAAAGAAAATTGTAGCTGTAGCTGAACCATGTAACAGGGGCTTTTCATGAAGTACGGTGTCTCACCAATTGGGAATTATAAAGAATTACTCATGGCATACAATGGAGGTGACTCAGCTATTGAGGTACCAAATTTTTCGCCCCAACAGTGGGTGGAAAATGGCAACATATCTTATAAAGTGAATACTAGTGAGGGCTTCCATTATTGAAGCCCTCACTAGTGTGCAGGAGTTGTGGGGAGAGGTGAGTGAAGCGCTGTACTCACCCCTCCTCCCTATTCTTCCTCCCTGGGGCATGGAGAAGACCAGGGAGCATGACTGCAGGAGAGACAAATATGCACAGTAGTGGCGGAGCAGGAGAGCTTAGTTAATTTATTTTAGATCTGATGGGGGTCGGCTTTGAGGATCTGATATGGAGGTCGGCTCTGAGGATCTGATATGGAGGTCGGCTCTGAGGATCTGATATGGAGGTCGGCTCTGAGGATCTGATATGGAGGTTGGCTCAGAGGATCTGATATGGAGGTCGGCCCTGAGGATCTGATATGGAGGTCGGCTCTGAAGATCTTATCTGAGGATCCGATGTGGGGTCTGATCTGAGGATCTGATGTGGGGGTCTGATCTGAGGATCTGATGTGGGGGTCTGATCTGAGGATCTGATATGTGGGTCTTATACGGACGGGTTCATGATATTGGGGTCTGATGTGAGGTCCTGATATGAGGATCTGATGCGAGGTCCTGATTTGGGAGCCTGATCAGAGTTCGGATGAAAAATATTTTTTTCATATTTTCCTCTGGAACCTAGCTGCGTCTTATCATCAGGTGCGTCTTCTAAAGCGCAAAATATGGTATATGAACAAGAATTAAGCTAAGAAGCCATGAGGTACGGTTATAAAATCATTATAAGAGATGACTTACTATACACAGCACATTCACTTACCCCCTTCCTGGATCACTTGTTATCTATATTGGAGATGATTTTCCCACTGATAGGTCTGCAGTGCTCCGCCACCAGTCCTCCTAATGTACCAGAGCTCCCAGGTCTATTTACTGAATATATAGAATTATAATAAAAGTAACACGCTTCTCGGCACTAAAGACTCCTCACTTCATCAGATATAAAAGGAATCATAAAAACAGTCCAAACTTACAATCACATTCCATACCGGTTGACAGGAAAAGACCTCACTCTGACCTTACACATCTGCCCAACATTCATCTTATCTATCAAATTAGTTTACTGAAACAATACCTAGAACATCCTTCAGTAATTACCTAATGGGGCAAGTGTCTAGGCAAGTTCACAAAATTCATTATTGCTCCATAACATTCTTGTAACCAAGAAGCCGGCCTCAGGAATTCTGTGCGTTACAAATACAGGAGGTTTGTGTTCCAACTACGGGAAATGTCTTGCGTTCCACAGACAGGAAGTGCCATGTGCTCCATCTACAGGAAGCACCTTGTGTTCCAAATACAGGAAGCACCTTGGGTTCCAAATACAGGAAACACCTTGCCTTCCAAATACAGGAAGCACCTTGCCTTCCAAATACAGGAAGTACCATGTGTTCCAAATACAGGAAGTGCTTTGTGTTCCAAATACAGGAAGTATCTTGTGTTCCAAATACAGGAAGTATCTTGTGTTCCAACTATAGGAAGTGCCATATGTTAAAAAAGAAAGTAAATAATAATTGCTACATTTAGTAAAGAATAAGATAAAGCCTATATTATGAGAATAGTCAATATTTTGCAAACCAACATTAAACTTCGATAACAGTTTGACTGATTCCCCCATAAATATACACACTAAGAATGTTTTCAAAAGGGAGAGAGGAGAAAGCCACTGACATCTAGACACCTCTGTTGGTGGTTTATGCCCTCCCTACCAGATCAACCTATTCTGTCAGGGGAGTGTCAGGACGTCCTGATACACATCCTTTTTTAACCTACCTTTTTTATTTCATATTTCTGTATACCGCTGGATCTGGGACAATTGGGAGATATGCACATGATATGAGAGATTAGGTGTAGGAAATGGACCAAAGAAGAAGCCCCATACTAATTATTATCATCTGCTGATCCCACTGAAATGAGGCTGGTCTGTTGACCAGGTCAGTGTGATGTCACTTCCTGTTTCTGACACTTCCTGTCAGCCGGCATGGAATATGATTGTAAGTTTCTACTGTTTGTATGTTCTCCTTTATGTCGAAAGAAATGAAGGGCTCTTAACCCCTGAAAAGTGTTACAAGAACTTTTATTATAAACCTATATATCAATTAAATAGACCTTGGAGTGAAAGTACATTTGGAGGACTGGTGGTGGAGCTCTGAGGACCTATCAGTGGTCCTTTATAATTCATAATTAGTGAGACATTATTCTGCATGAAAAGACATAGTTCTTTAAATGAACGTATTTTTTTTTAATGTGGCACAAAAAAATCATTGTTTATCAGCAGCACATGGCCCTGCAGTTCTAGTGTATTTGAACTATTAGGTAATTATCAGTGGTGTCCAACTTCTTCTGATAATTGCCTTTGCATCAGCCCATGTAAAGGCTTCTTTACGAGCACGTCAGCAGGATCCAATCACACTGCCTGTTAGGGTTACCCTACTAATTAAATTGATACCTGTCAGGCAGTATGCCTGGTTTACAAGGCTTGATCCTGCCCACAACTTATTTATTTATTTTTTTATTGTTCAAACACTTTTGTTTTTCTATCATGTTTTTTAGACATAGGAACCTTAAAGCTAAAATTTCCAAGCATGGATGAGGACAGAGACCTCATGGCTGCGAGGATATTAGACCTCACCCTGGAGATCATTTACCTGATAACTGGAGAGGTGAGAGTCATCACCATCTCCGTCTTCTCCTGCTAAGACACCTCCTCCTCATTGTCCTTGGCTACATCGTGAGACGTCTATAACAGAACATTCAGCCATGAAAAAACTTTTCTCCACCAGCAATTAGCTTGTCTACAAGCTGAACCCCCACCTGGTCACATTGCCAGTGGTGCAGTCGCTGCAGTATCATTATAGTAGTGCCTTGTACTGTCACATGGTGGATAATACAGACCACTCCTTACAATTCTCACTGTGCAGCAAGCTGCATGCCACGGTGGACACCTGGAGCAGTTGTTACAAGCAAGGACAGTAGATGTTTTATGTGGAGAGGCAGCACCCCAGTAACATGTCAAGTCAAGCATTGCCACTTTGTGTTGTAGTTGATCGGCCTGATAGTAGCCACACCAGCGAGCAGTTGCAGCTAAAATAGATCAAGCAGCAAACATCCCACTGGCTGTCAGCCGCTATTACTGGGCAAGGTGGTAAGCGACAATGGTCACAATATACTGGCCTCCCTGAATCTGGGGGAAATAACACATGCTCCCTTCAAGGCAAAAAAATGCACTGGCTTGTGCTAGGTGCTGGCAACGTCCAGGAGACTGTCTCTGTTTTCAGCCATTTTCATGTGGTGAGCAACGCTATCTTGGACTTGCAGCATCTGCAATGCACTGCAGCTACGCCTCTTAAAACTACTACTTTCCAACCCGCTGAAATTCAACACTGCACATGCTCGAGTGTCTGTACGAGCAGCGGAAAGCCACGGACGATTTGGTCATGCACCAGATGGTCTCAGTAGGAAGCATTTGCTGTTTCTAGGTCAGGCAGCGGCAGCTCATGCTCCAGTTGTCCCTCATTCTCCTAATGTGTATTTTTGAAGCGAGGCTGATGCTCTTGCAACAAGTGGCTGTAGGTCCTCTGTAGCTGTTGGGGACCTACAATGAGAAACTCGCATAGGGCCTCCAAAAAACATAGCGATAGAGAACTTAGATTGTGAGCTCCATTGGGAACAGTTGGATGCTAATGTCTGTAAAGCGCTGCGGAATATAGTAGCGTTATATAAGTGCATAAAATAAATAATAATAAATAGGGCAGGGGAAGTCAGAGTTAGAGGAGAAAGAGGAGGATGATGATGACAAGTGAAGTGAAACCGGCAACTACACCCAATCATCTCAGCGGGTGGCAGAGATAGAAGAATTGACTCCTCGGGCATGGTGCCCAGAATGGTGACCTGTAGACGCATTTACTTACTGAAAGGCAGTTCGGTGACATCAAGACCCTAGCTATCAAGACAAAATGGAGGAATTTTGAGGAGAAAGGGAAAACAAATTACATTATTTCCAGGAAACAATGTATATGTATCTTGCTGCAGCATCTTGCGGAAAGCAGACGGCTGCTACCAGTGTGTCTGAAAAGCTGGCCGCTCTCCGTCTCCTGCAGGGTCAACTACCTCTTGTCTTTATGTGCTGCACCAGGCTGAGGCCAATCAGCAAGAAGACAGCTCCTGCCTCAACACCGAGATTCAGGCGCACCTAAACTCTGGCCAGTCTATGGCGTTTCCATCACGTTCTGTACGTCTGCTGCTGCCACCACCATCATGCCGCCACTTCCAACATGCCACTGCTGTGACCTGCCTACCATCATGTTTTGCATGGCTGATGCTGCCGCCTCCAACATGCTACTGCTACGTACTGCCTACCATAACATTCTGTACAGCTGCCGTGTCAGATGAAAACGTCTTCTGTGGAGTGGCCAATCACAATTCAATATCTGACAGTCTAAAGGATAAGTTTGTGGTTGGTAAATGTCAGAACAATGTTACCTGTCTCACTGCATTTTGCCAACTGTAAAGTATGGTGGAGGAGAAGGAGGTATAATGCTATGAGTTAGGGGTCAGGAGATGCCTTAGGCATCTTAATTCCAGTAAATGGAAATCGTAATGCTTTAGCATGCCAAAATATTCTTGGCAATTGTATCTGTCAAATTTTGTGGGAACAATTTGGCATAGGCCCTTTTCAGTCCTGTTTCTGTTCTAGCACGACTGTGCCCAAGTGCACAAAGCAAGATCCATAAAGGCATCATTGCGATGAACTAGAATGGAGTTTAAAGGCCAGGACCTCTCCTACAACATGTCTGCCCTCACAAATGCTGTTATGGGACCACAGGAGAGCCACCAAAATCTGGAACTGTCTCATCGGATCTGGAACAGTTGGAAAGTATGCCTATGGTGAGCTGATTTTCCAAATAGTAAACCCTGCATTTTGACTATTGTTGTGTACTTTTAGGTTGTAATGTAACCTATTGTGTATGGTAGCCCCATTCAGGGCAGTGTCATGAAAGGAGTACGTCTTTTTTATCCTAATAGTGTCCTTTTCTTAATTGTTTTTAATATTTCAGTCTGTTTAATACAGTGCATTCTATGTTTTTCTATGTATTGGGTGTGCAATATTTTTTTATGTGTTTATTTTGGTTGTTTACTGTATGAGGGAAAACAACTTAATGTATTTGTTATACAGGACACTTCCTGTGTATGGAACGCAGACTTCCGGTATGTGGGATACTAACTTCCTGTATTTGGAACACATGCAACTTCCTGTATGTGGAACACAAACTTCCTGTATTTGGAACACATGGCACTTCCTGTATGTGGAACACAAACTTCCTGTATTTGAAACACATGGCACTTCCTGTATTTGGAACACAAACTTCCTGTATTTGGAACACATGGCACTTCCTGTATTTGGAACACAAACTTCCTGTATTTGGAACACATGACACTTCCTATCTATGGAACACAGACTTTCCGTATTTTTGAACAAATGACACTTCCTGTGACCAGCATCTTGTGTAGGACCAAGACTGTTGTCCCTTTAGGTACATACTCTAGGATGTTCTATGTATGGTTTAATCAATTCATTTAGTAGGTAGGTAGACTAGGTGTGCAGGATCAGCATGATGTCACTTCCTGTTTCCAAGACAGACTTCCCTGTTAGCAGGGAAGAGTTTGTGCTGTTTCTATGTAGGCACCCCTTTTATGTCTAAGGAATGGGATAGTTCTTATCAGCTGAAACATGCTACAAGGACTTTTACTGTAAAATATATATTCAATAAATAAAGCTGTTAACTATAGTGCATTTGGAGGGCTTGTGGTAGAGCACTAAAAATCAGTGGAAGAATCATCTCCAGTATGAATAATGAGGACATTTAACCCTAAGGGTGAAAAGTGATCCAGGAAGAAGGTAAGTCGATGTGATTCCATTACCTCCTGAAGTTTGTCACCCCTTGTATTTATTTTAAAACCATATTTTGTGATGTCTTATCTTCATTCTATCTCTGAAGGCTGGATTATTTCTGTTTCATATTCATACACCTAAATAACTAGTTCACCTCCATTGTATCAGCAGTCCTTTATAATTCCCAATTTGTGAGACATTATTTATCATGTATCTTGAAATGTGATTTTGCATTAAATCCTCCTTGTTCCTTAGATACAGGACTCTCACAAATAAATATTTATTTAAGGTATAATGGTCCTTTTCATCACTGACCCAGCAAGGATGGACGAGGACAGAGACCACATGGCTGCGAGGATATTAGACCTCACCCTGGAGATCATCTACCTGATAACTGGAGAGGTGGGAGTCTCACATGACATCACTCTTATCTCTATTAATAATGCAGATAAATAACTGGAAAGGTGAAGGACTCTTAGAATACATGTAGTGATCGGTGTCTCCCCATACACAGGATTACACAGTAGTGAAGAAGTCGTCTGGTGAGTGTGTGACACCCCATGTGTCAGGAGAATGGAGCAGGACCCCAGGAGCCATCACCGAGCCTCCACCTCATTCACTGATACATGAGCAGAAGATCCTAGAACTTACCAACATGATCACTGAGCTGCTGAGCGGAGAGGTGAGCGCTGCTGGGAATGCTGGGACATTATACAATAACACCAAGGAGGTGTCTGGAGGATGACTGTATGATTGTGTGTGTCAGGTTCCTATAAGGTGTCAGGATGTCACTGTCTATTTCTCCCTGGAGGAGTGGGAGTATTTAGAAGGACACAAGGATCTGTACAAGGACGTCATGATGAAGGATCACCAGCCCCTCACATCACCGGGTAAGAGGAGATCTTCCTTCATTATAGAGGAGACCAGGTTTGAGGATCACCTAGATTCACCCATCATCTGATCATCACATATAGACAATGGATTCAGTCACTGGGTTTATCTCCTATAGATGAGTCCAGTAGGAGAAATCCACCAGAGAGATGTCGCAGTCCTCTATATTCCCAGGATTGTCTTGAGGAGAAGCCAACTATCCCACTGGATCATCAGGTGAGATTTCTACAAATCCTCTATAGATTGTTGTATTGACTCTTTCTACTAAACTTCTCTAGCAGTGGAATATATGAGCTTCTTTTTCTATGTAATGTAAACTTCTTTAGTGTAAATTATTGAATAAATAACAGCACAATACCAATTAGCTGCTTCTAAGGCTAAAAGAATATTGCCATGTATTGAAAGAGGTATGGACATAATCATGCTCCTTTACAAAACATAGGTGCAGAAATTATAAAGGTCTAGAAGTACAGTAGATACAAAAAGAATTCTGAGAGCAGATTTTCATGATGAGGTCACCATGAAAGATCAGAGTGATCACTCTCTGGTTGGAGGAAGCAAAGTTCTGTTGAATGGAGATTCTTCTCCTTTAAAGATGTTATTCCATGATTAACCCCTTTACAACATGAGACATAATGGTACTTCAAATGTCGGGTCTTTAAAGATGGTGCCCACTCTGGAGCGGGAGCCTGTTATTTCACAGAGCAGACACCCGGGGGTAATGACCGCAATCGGTGGTACTGCCGATCGCGGACTTTTAACTCTTCAGATGCGATGGTCAAATGTGTCCTCTGCATCTGAAAGGCAAAAAATGTAGAAGCACATGCTTCCCAGGCAGGAACGTCTTCCCCTAGCTGAAATTGGTGAAGGTGTTTTATTGATGTAATAAGCTGGAGCCTATAGTAGGCTTCTAGGCTTATTACTTGCATTTGGCAGCACTGAATTGTAATATACCATTCTTTCTATAGTGTAATGGATAAATTTCCATTACTTTATATAAATTGCAATGTAATGAGTGTATGTTGGGGTTCCACTTGGGGGCCTAAAAAAAAAAAAAAAAGAAAGAAAAAATGTTTTTTAAAATATAAAAATGTATATAAGAATTCAAATGACACCTCTTTCCCCAAAATCTAAATAAAAATAAAAATAAACTATCAAAAAATAATCATCATCAGACATTGCCGTGTCCAAAATTACCTGTATTATTAAAATATAAAAAACATATGCCATATGGTGAATGGCATAACAGGAAAAAAAATTAGTGTTTCTGATTTAGCTATTTTTCACCTCCCCAAAAAAGATTAATAAAAAGTTAACAAAAAGTCATACACACCCCAGAATGGTATCAATAAAAACTACAGATTTTCCTGCAAAAAATGAGACCTCATACAGCTACATAGATGTAACTAAAGTGAGGGGTGTCAGAATATGGCAAAAAAAATCCAAAATTTTTAGTTTTGCCATCTCTATTATTGGCTATATGTTGCAGATCGTGGATCTATTCAAGTTAATGGGTCTGCAATCAAAAAGTGGAGTGCACACTCGCGGTGCATTGCAAACCGCTGATTGAGGTCCACAGTACGACGGTTACTGAGCAAATACGAGCCTTAAGAAAGGTAGAACCAGCCCTGTACCTCACATGGATCTAGAGATCTCCCCATTCATTGCTTCAAGTGTTCTGCTAGATTGCTAGATTTTTTTTTCAAGCTGGCAGCTCATGGGACATGCACATTTTCATGGGTGTGCCCTTTGTGCAGCAGCTACTGGCAGATAGAACTGAGCATGTGCGTCCATCTCAGGGAGCAGGACAAATAAATTAGAAAAAGGTTTGAAAACTGTAGAATATTATTCGTGGGACAACCCCTTTTAATGCACATTGGTTCTTTCTAGAGGTTTGACCTTCTGCATATGATATAAACTAGAGATGCGTTTTTTTTTTAATTTTTCTCTTGTCCTGAATGTGGGATTCTTGCAGGAATGTTATAGTGGAACGACGAGTGGACCCGAAAACCCCCCATCAGAGTCAGTGAATGGTAAGAGCCTTTCATAAATCTTGTGTTTTATTTTTCCCTTTTAAATTGTCAACTGAGTTTACTTGCAGATTTTTTTTAAACTTCCTCATCCAGTGAGTTGGATCAGTTGATATCCATATGTTGATTTACTGTAAGGCTTGGAGGAATATGATTTGATTAGGGATGAGCAAATCAACTCTAAACAAATCAGATTTGTTACGAATTTCACAAAAATGTATCTGGCAAACGATTCTGAAGCTTTTGCGATTTGCTTCTGAGGAATTTCGTAAAAAACAGTGTCTAGTGCTAGTTTATATTGGCAGGGAAAACATAAGACAGCTTCATCAGCCAATCAGATGGCAGTAATCAGGGAGATCCTTATGCTAAATGATAAAACGGAGGGTGTCTGACCAAAAAAAAAGGATATAGACACAAGCCACTAATTTAGTGTGATTGGGGCACCATAGGAAGAGATTGACATAATTGTGTAGATTTTAGGGAATTTGATCAGAGAAAGCTTTGAGGGAGTGAGGGGCTGGTCACATTGTGCCTATTACATCTGCTTGCTGCTGCAGCAGCTCATTCTGGCAGTTCTGCATTACATAACATCCTACAAGAAAAAAGAAAATCTTTTTCTGTATATGAAGAGAGAAATGGCTTTTTTTTTAAACCTCAAATTTCTACATAAGCTTACTGCCAGCACTGGGTCCCAAAAGCATTCTATTGCACATTATTTCAGTACATTATATCCTTGTTATTAAATGTGTTACATTATAACAAAAGAATTTTATGGAAATAATGCTGTTATTGAACACATAGTTCAAAGACATTTCACCATGAACACTGAATTGTTAAATTCATGTTAGTGGATGTAGTACTGCATCAGGCCATGTTTTTATAAACAATTTAGTAAAAAAAATTAATTTGTTGAACCAGTGATATTAAACACATAGTTCAAAGGCATTTGACTACAAGCACTGCATTGTCATACCCATTTTAGTGGATGCATTACTGCATCAGACCGTGTTTTTCATAAACATTTTAGTACAAAATGTAATTGTTAGACTAGTGATATTAAATAGTTCAATGACATTTCACTGCAAAAACTACATTGTTATATCTGTGTTACATTATCAGACTGTGTGTTTCATAGACATTTCAGCATAGTAACATAGTAACATAGTTTATAAGGCCGAAAAAAGACATCTGTCCATCCAGTTTGGCCTTTTTTTCTTACAAGTTGATCCAGAGGAAGGCAAAAAAAAACCTGTGAGGTAGAAGCCAATTTTCCCCACTTTAGGGAAAAAAAATCCTTCCTGACTCCAATCGGGTAATCAGAATAACTCCCTGGATCAACGACCCATCTCTAGTAACTATAACCTATAACATTATTACCCTCCAGAAATACATCCAGGCCTCTCTTGAACTCTTTTAGTGAATTTACCATCACGACCTTCTCAGGCAGAGAGTTCCATAGTCTCACTGCTCTTACCTTAAAGAATCATCTTCTATGTTTGTGTACAAACCTTCTTTCCTCCAGACGCAGAGGATGTCCCCTCGTCACAGTCCTGGGGATAAATAGATGATGGGAGAGATCTCTGTACTGACCCCTGATATATTTATACATAGTTATTAGATCTCCCCTCATTCGACTTTTTTCTAAAGTGAATAACCCTAATTTTGATAATCTTTCTGGGTACTGTAGTCCACCCATTCTAGTTATTACTTTAGTTGCCCTCCTCTGAACCCTCTCCAGCTCTGCTATGTCTGCCTTGTTCACAGGAGCCCAGAACTGTACACAGTACTCCATGTGTGGTCTGACTAGTAATTTGTAAAGTGGCAGGACTATATTCTCATCACGGGCATCTATGCCCCTTTTGATGCAACCCATTATGTTGTTGGCCTTGGCAGCAGCTATCTGACACTGGTTTCTGCAGCTTAGTTTGCTTTTTACTAAAATTCCTAGGTCCTTTTCCATGTCAGAGTTACTCAATGTTTTACCATTCAGTATGTACTGGTGACTTGCATTATTCCTTCCCATATGCATAACCTTACATTTGTCAGTGTTAAATCTCATCTGCCACTTCTCTGCCCAAGCCTCCAATCTATCCAGATCCATCTGTAGCAGTGTACTGTCCTCTGTAGTATATATACACCGTATACTGTCCTCTGTAGTATATATACAGTGTACTGTCCTCTTCTGTGTTAATTACTTTACACAGCTTAGTGTCATCTGCAAAAATTTATATTTTACTGTGCAAGCCTTCTACAAGATCATTAATAAATATATTGAACATAATAGGGCCCAATACTGACCCCTGTGGTACCCCACTAGTGACAGTGACCCAATCTGAGTATGTGCCGTTAATAACCTCCTTCTGTTTTGTATCGCTGAGCCAGTTACTTACCCACATACAGACATTTTCTCCTAGGCCAAGCATTCTCATTTTATATACTAACATTTTATGTGGTACCGTGTCAAATGCTTTGGAGAAGTCCAGATATATGACATCCATTGATTCGCCGCGGGCCAGTCTAGAACTTACCTCCTTGTAGAAACTGATTAAATTGGTTTGACATGACCGATCCCTCATGAAGCCATGCTGATATGGAGTAATTTGCTTATTTTCATTGAGGTACTCCAAGATAACATCTCTTAGAAAACCCTCAAACAGTTTACCCACGACAGATGTTAAACTTGTTCCCGGGCTCTGTTTTTGGACCCTTTTTGAATATTGGCACCACATTTGTTATGCGCCACTCCTGTGGAACACTCCCTGTCAGTATAGCGTCCTTAAATATCAGAAATAAGGGTCTGGCTATGACATTACTTAATTCTCTTAGGATACGGGGGTGTATGCCGTCCGGTCCTGGCGATTTGTCTATTTTAATCTTTTTAAGACGCAGCTCTACTTCTTCCTGGGTCAGACAGGGCACTTTTAAAGGGGAATTTACTTTTATATTCTGCATTTCATCTGACAGTTTATTTTCCTCAGTGAATACAGTGGAGAAAAAGATATTTAGTAGCTTTGCTTTCCCCTCATCGCTTTCTGCAACTCCCCCCTCATTACTCTGTAAGGGGCCGACACCTTCAGGTTTATTCTTTTTACCATTTATATAATTAAAGAACATTTTAGGGTTAGTTTTACTCTCTTTGGCGATTAATCTCTCGGTCTCTAGTTTGGCTGCTTTTATTTGTCTTCTACTTATTCTACTTTTTATATAGTTTTTCAATGCTTCCTCGCTCCCCTCTTGTTTTAGTGATTTAAATGCTTTCTTTTTGTCATTTATAGTACAAAAATTTCACTTTTAAAATTGGTGGTAGGGTTAGTGGTAGCAACAGTGGCATTTGGGGCAGATATAGAGCAGGTAATCAGGAGGGTGCCAAGGTGACATATCACAAGGGGGGGAGCTTGATGACTATGACGATGATTGTGTGTTGGATGGGACCTGGAAGCTGGATCGGGTGCTGAGGAAGAGGTGACATCAGAGGAGGAGGGCAGTGTCCACAGCGGCTGTAAAGAGCAGAGGCAACGTACAGCTATTACAGATACTGTGGGTGCAGGCTCAAAATGTGCCAGACCTAGGCCAATCTGGGCTGCCTCTAGCTGTATGCGGGCAATTTCCATATTGCGTTTTTTTTCTCAAGCCCAGAACACAAAACCTAAGCCATGTGCCAGAGCTGTAAGATTAAAATATGCCATAGGCGTTCAAACCCAAATATAGATTCTATATTAAGGCCGTGTTGTAGGACGCGAGATGGCATCACCGAATCTTTTGGAAAAATAGTGGCCAGCATTCCGAATCAGAATTTATCAGTCCTTCTCCTGGTCGTCTTTGTGGCATCTAGCATGCATCAGCTGCTTCTTCTCCTGCCCAGACTCCTCATCTTTCTCCTTGTCCTCCACTCCATCATGAGACATCCATAACAGAATGAGAAATGAGAAACCTATTCTCAACCAGCAATCAGCTTGTGTGTAAGTTGCTGGTAAAGTTGTTACCATACCATTTATTTGTGGTAATGGTGGCGCAATTAATGCTGTTGTATGATATTCATATTTTTCCAAAACAATTGTTTAAAATTGAAATTCTCACTGCACAGAAAAGTGCATGCCATGGTGGACACCTGGGGCAGCTGTTCCTGACAGGGACAGTACATCTTTCATGGCCCTCTTTTTTTGTGACAGTGACGAGGCAGCACTGCATGAGCAAGTTCAGGTCCTATTGACAGCTCCACATTTGTGTTGGTCTGGATCCCACATCAGATGGTTATCCTCTTCCTTCATGTCCTTCTCTATGACTGTCACTCCAACTGGGCAAGGTGGTCAGGGTCAATGGCTGGAACGTTATGGCCACACTGCATTTGGGGCAAATAGCACATACTCCCTTCGGTTACCACAAGGAGCAGAAGCCAAAGCAGCAGCCGCCAGTTTAGTATCATCAACATGATGAAGCAATTTTTTTCATGTGCCATGCCAGACTGACACAAATCAGCAAACGGAGTCATACCGAATCAACACGTAGGTTCAGTGCTACCTGAACTCTGGCCTTTCTCTGGGGTACACTGTGTTCCCTGACTTCCTGGACTTATAGGAAGGCAGACCTGAACAGTGGCTCGAACTGGCCCAGTATGCTGATTCTGTTATGTCTTGTCCAGCCTCCAGTGTCCTCTCAGAGATGGTTTTCAGCATGGCAGGGGGCATCACTTAAACGGACAGACTTGTCCTCTAACAATCAGTTTCACATTCTTCTGGACAAGGCCGATGAATAGATCTCACAGTGCCCCATTATTTCACTGCTAATGCCTGCCTACCATAAAGTTCTGCTCTGTATGGCTGCTACCACCATTATCTTGTTGTCTGACTACCATCATGTGCCGTACCATATGTCTGCTGCCTACCCTATCATGCCATTTCCCCTGTCTATCAATTCCAATACTCCTACTACACTAATATTACTGCTACATAGCTGCTACTGTTACTAGCCATAAGCAATTATACACACATCTACTGCCTTGTTTATTCCATGATGTGCTGTTACCGCTGCCACTTCTATTGCCGCCACATACCACTATTACAATACCCTTTCCACTTCCACATTGTACTGCTGTAGCTCTCATTTAAAAGGGAGACTTTATCCAGACTCATTCAGAACAAGCCATTGTTTCTTCTAACAATTCAAACTTGTATGTAACTACAAGCAGGCATTCTACCCCGAGTAATGCATAATTTTTAGATGCTTGTGCAAAACAAGTCACTGTTTCTTATGACATTAACGTGTTTGTATGAACAGAGTTAGGGATCTGCACCTGTTAAGGCATCTTTTTTGGAAACGTGGTCCCAAAAAACTACTGTTCTTTTCCCATAATGCTATGGGTGTTCAAACATCTACATGCTTATCTGCCACTCCATTCTCAGATCCCCACCGATCAGACAGATCTCCTACCTTGTGGATGCAGGTTATATTGATGTAGTAGGACAATATTATGCTACCAACACATCTCATGTTTCCACTGGGAGACATGCTTCTAACGAATGCATAAAACATGGCAACAAATGTTTGGTTGCTCATTTGTTACCTAATTATTGGGCTGTTCAAAAAAGAGCGATGATCTTCTAAATGATTGTACCTACAACTATTTGTTCCTGATCATTGGCCTGTGTAAAAGGCTTGTTGACTTAAAGGAGTTGTCCCACAAAAAATATTCTACAGTTTTTAACCCCTTCGCGACCGGAGCTTTTTTCGGTTCTGCATTTTCGTTTTGCGCTCCCTGCCTTCAAACAGCCATAACTCTTTTATTTTTCTGTTCACATAGCTGTATGAGGGCTTGTTTTTTGCGGGACAAGTTGTACTTTCCAACGCCACCATTTAATATTGCATACGGTGCAGTGGGAAGCGGGAAAAAAATTCCAAACCGGGTGAAATTGCAAAGAAAACGCTATTCCGCTACAGTTCTACGGGTTTCTTATTTACAGCGTTCGATGTGCATTAAAACTGATCCGTTACTTTCATTCTACTGGTCAGTACGAATCCGGCAATACCTAATATGTATAGTTTTTCCTGCGTTTTCATAGTGATAAACTAATTAGAAAGTTGCCCTTTTTTTTTTTTTTTTCCTTGTCAAATCTTGACCCCTATAACTTTTTGGTATTTATGTGTACAGAGCTGTATGGGGGCTCATTTTTTGCGGGACGATCTGAAGTTTTTATTGATACCATTCTGGGGTGTGTATGACTTTTTGATCACTTTTTATTTAATTTTTTTTAGAAAAAAAAAGCGACAAAAAACGGCAAATCGCCATTTGGACGCTTTTTTCCGCCACACAATTCGCCGTATTGGAATTTTTTTTTTATATTTTAAAAGTACGGGCGTTTTCGGTCACGGTGATACCCATGATGTCTATATTTATTGTTATTTAGGTATTTATTTTTGACTTATACGGAAAGGGGGGTGATTTGAACTTTTACATCTTTTTTATTTTTTATATATTTTTTACCATTTTTTTTAAAAATTTTTTGTACTATTAGAAAGCTCAAATATGGGCTTATATATTGTGGCTTTTTTTTTTTTTCTTTATGAGCAATTCTGGGTTTTATAGACTCAGAAAGCCATGAATTGCTCATTTCTTATCCTGGCCTGCCATCTAGTGGCCAGAATAAGAATTGCAGTTTGAAAACTGTAATCCTCACCAGCGAGGATTACAGTTTTCATATGGTGTACAGACACCCCGATTGGCCACACGGGGTGTCTGTACACCACCCGGAAGCGAACGCTTCCGGGTTTAGACGCAACTAGATGCCGTGATCACGTGTGATCACGGCATCTAGTCAACCCGGAAGACGCCGCCGATGGAGTAGGTAGCGGCAAGTCTCTGCTGTTAGAAACAGCAGAGACTTGCCGGCCATGACGCCCGCCGCACCCGCGAGCGGGCGCCATGTGCCCGCATCGCCCCAGCGCCGTACATGTACGGCGCTGGTCGCGAAGGGGTTAAACTAGCATCTGAATGGTTTTGTAATTAAATATAATTAAAAATTTAGCATAGCCACTGAGTTATTCAATAAAATGTATCTGTATAGCGCCACGTGCAGCTTTTTTTTTATTTCTTTGACCTGCTCACAGAGAAGGCTGCACATGCTCAGTTTCATCCTTCAACTGTCTCCTGAGCTGTGATAGGGAGAGCTGAGACACGCCTCCTGAGCTGTGATAGGGAGAGCTGAGACACGCCTCCTGAGCTGTGATAGGGAGAGCTGAGACACGCCTCCTGAGCTGTGATAGGGAGAGCTAAGACACGCCCTCCTGAGCTGTGATAGGGAGAGCTGAGACACGCCTCCTGAGCTGTGATAGGGAGAGCTGAGACACACTTCCTGAGCTGTTATAGGGAGAGCTGAGACACGCCCCCCTTAGCTGCAGCAGAAAAGACACTCCCCTTGACCTGCCATCTTGATATAAATCTAGCAGAGCAATGAATGGGGAAATCTCTGGATCCATGTGAGGTACAGGGCTGGTTCTAGCTTTGTTAGAGTTTGTTGTGTACTACATCACATATTCCCTTTTACATTAGTTATGGGATAACCCCTTATTGGTACAGATATGTATTCATTGTATGGATTTATATCATAGACATAATAAAATATTAAAACTTATTTATGTTTTTTTTTCCAGGTGAAAACTGGAAGAGAGACTCTCATGACCATATTTTGTATGAAGTAGATGATAATCAATCACAGACTGGCAAAACTAGAATTGTAGATAGACAGCTTGACAGTTTTACAAGTTCCAAAAGTGGAAAGCATTTTAAAGAGAAATTTAATCATTCCACACATGAGGGAATTTGGATTCATGAAAGGCGGTTTACATGTATAGAATGTGGGAAATCTTTTACTCAGAAATCAACACTTGTGGCACATCAAAGAATTCACACAGGGGAGAAGCCGTTTCCATGTTCAGAATGTGAAAAGTGTTTTACTAGGAAATCGTATCTTGTTGAACATCAGAGTTTTCACACAGGGGAGAAGGAAGCTTTCTGTTCAGAATGTGGGAAATGTTTTCAGAACAAATCAAGTCTTGCAAAGCATCTAAGAACTCACACAGGGGAGAAGCCATTTTCATGTTCAGAATGTGGGAAGTGTTTTACTAGTAAATCCTATCTAGTTAGACATCAGAAAATTCACACAGGAGAAAAGGAAGCTTCATGTTCAGAATGTGGGAAATGTTTTACTAGTAAATCCTATCTGGTTAGACATCAGAGAATTCACACAGGAGAGAAGCCAGATTCATGCTTAAAGTGTGGGAAATGTTTTAGCCAGAAATCAACTCTTTTGAAGCATCTAAGAATTCACTCAAAGGAGAGGCCATTTTCATGTTCAGAATGTGGGAAATGTTATCGCTATAAGGCAGATCTCATGAAACACCTAAGAATTCACACAAGCCAAACATCTATGAATTCACACAAGCCAAATTCCTGTTCAGAATGTGGGAAATGTTTTAGTAACAAATCAAGTCTTATAGAGCATTTAAGAACTCACACAGGAGAGAAGCCATATTCATGTCCAGAATGTGGGAAATGTGTTAGCCATAAATCAGATCTTGTGAAACATCTGAGAACTCACACAGGAGAGAAGCCATTTTCATGTACTGAATGCGGGCAATGTTTTAGTCAGAAATCGAGTCTTGTAATACATCAGAGAATTCACACAGGGGAGATGCCATATTCATGTCCTGAATGTGGGAAATGTTTTATCCATAAATCAGATCTTATGAAACACCTGAGAACTCACACAGGGGAGAAGCCATTTTCATGCACAGAATGCGGGCAATGTTTTAGCCAGAAATCAAGTCTTGTAAAACATCAGAGAAATCATACAGGGGAGGATGTTCAGAATGTGGGAAATATTTTAGTGTCAGATCAAGTCTTGTGAAACATCTGAGAACCCACAAAGGGAAGATGTCGTTGTCATGTACAGTAGGTATGAAGTTTTATAACTATAAACGAAAACATTTGGAATTTCTAAAAATCTTAAATCTTGTTTTATGTCATAAATGTGGGAATGGTTTTATTGAGAAAATATATTTCGGAACATCTGAGAACACACAGGAGAGAAGCCAAATTCATGTGCAATATGTGGGAAATGTTTTAGTCGCAAATCAGTCTTGTTAATTTCATCCCTGGATGATTTTCCATATTTGTGTTTTTTGTTTTTCCCTCCCTGTCTTCCAGGAGCCATAACATTTGCTTAGTTTTCCATTCTAGAAACACCCCACATGTGGTGGTAAACTGCTGTATGAGCACACAGAAGGGCGCCATATGGTTTTTGGAAAGCAGATTTTGCTGGACTGGTTTTTAGATACCATGTCCTATTTTAAGTCCCCCGATGCACCCTACAGTAGAAACTCCCAAAAACCCAAGTGACCTCATTTTGGAAACTATGGGATGAGTTTTATTAATACTATTTGAGGATACATATGATTTTTATCGCTCTATATCACGATTTCTGTGAGGCAAGGTAACCAAAAAATGGCTTTTCTGGCACAGTTTTTAATTTTTGTTTTTTACAAGGTTCATCTGACAGGTTAGATCATGTTCTATTTCTTTAGAGCAGGTTGTTACTGATACAACAATTTCAAATATGTCTACTTTTTTGTTTGTTGCTTTCAGTTTTACATAATAAAAAATTTTTGGGAAAAAATTGTGTTTTTGTGTCTCCAGTTTCTAAAAAGAAGCTAGAAGGGAGGGGCGTGACTTCTAAAAAATCTAAATCTTTATTTGTATGATTAAAACAAGGAGCTCATGTGAGCAGCAACATGTGTGTCAAAAAAAAAATATATATATAGGGATGAAAGTGAAGGCAGTAGGGGGGGTGGGGGCAGAAAAAATACACTTTCCCTGAGCGGCCCTGTGGTATGACCTAAAGCTCAGGGACACCCCCTGATGGTGGAGGTTCTTTGTCCCCGAACCTAACCTGCCAGACCCTATAACATACCCTACAAAAATAAAGAAAAATAAACAAAAAGAGGGGAGGTGATAGAACCAAATCCCTGCATCCAACGCATTTCCCCCAGAAGCTAGGGTTCATCAGGGGGTGATACTAAGTGGGACTCATACATCATACATGTAGGGATTTATCAAATGAAAAGATAAACGTAATAGAGACGATGATAATAATAATACAAGGCACTTTAGAAGCCACGCCCCTCCCTTCTAGCTTCTTTGACACTTTTGTGTACTTCTGGACAATATCCCGTGTCATCCTTGGAGTTTAGTTTTGTTTTCCATTTTCTCTGGTGCTGGAGCACTAAGGACCTATCAGTGGCATAATTATCTTCTGCTCGGATGAGAAGACCATTTGACACTAAGAGAAAAAAGCAATCTGGGGAAAGTCAATATGTTATTTGCTACCTCCAGAATTGTAAGTCACCCCTTATATTCATTTTTCATACTTTATAGTATTTTAGCTTCATTCTATCTGAATTATTTGTTGTTTATATTCATATACCTCCACCAGGGTGCACCACAGAAGGGCCATGGGGAATGAGCACGTTCATCGTGGCAAAGGGGTTAGGTTAAGAACTTGGCATGGGGGGCGCCTTTTCAGTTTTTGCCTCAGACAGCAGAAAGGCTAGGTGCACCCCGGACCTCAATAATTGTATCATTAGTCCTTCATAGTTCTCAATTAGTTAGGCACTATTCATTATGTAAGATGTTTCTCAAAATTTGATTTTGCATTAAATCTTCCTTGTTCCTCAGATACATGACTCTCTCTGATTTATTCGAGAAATAATGGTCCTTTTCATGAGTGGCCGACCAAGGATGGAGCAGGGTAGAAACCACATGGCTGCGAGGATATTAGACCTCACCCTGGAGATCATCTACCTGATAACTGGAGAGGTGAGAGTCTCACATGACATCACTCTTATCTCTATTAATAATACAGGTAAATGACTGGAAAGGTGAAGGACTCTTAGAATACATGTAGTGATCGGTGTCTCTCCATACACAGGATTACACAGTAGTGAAGAAGTCGTCTGGTGAATGTGTGACACCCCATGTGTCAGGAGAATGGAGCAGGACCCCGGGAGCCATCACTGAGCCTCCACCTCATTCACTGATACATGAGCAGAAGATCCTAGAACTTACCAACAGGATGACTGAGCTGCTGAGCGGAGAGGTGAGCGCTGCTGGGAATGCTGGGACATTATACAATAACACCAAGGAGGAGTCTGGAGGATGACTGTATGATTGTGTGTGTCAGGTTCCTATGAGGTGTCAGGATGTCACTGTCTATTTCTCCATGGAGGAGTGGGAGTATTTAGAAGGACACAAGGATCTGTACAAGGACATCATGATGAAGGATCACCAGCCCCTCACATCACCGGGTAAGAAAATGCAGTGACCTAGTGGTTCACTGCTAAAGAGTTAATGTTCTAATGTAGTACAGTTCATTGTTAAGGTAGTTAATGTATGCTAACTATGCATTTCTAGTGATACAACTAATTGGTGTGGTTGTATTATGCATTTATTATGATCCAAAAAGGTTGCATATGGGAGGGAGAAAGTCAAAAGTGTTTTCCAACAGTTTTTTACTGATGACCTGTCCTCTGAATAGGTCATCGCTATCTGATCGGTGGGGGTCCAACACCCGGGGCCTCTGCCAAGCAGCTGTTTGCAAAGGCAGTAGTGCAGCGACTTTCTCTAAGCTTACCAGGCACATTTTATAGCGTCTGTGCTTAGTATCGCAGCTCAGCCCTATTCACTTTAATGGAGCTGAGATGCTCCTAGACCACGTGACCGATGAATGTGATGTCACGAGGCATAGGCAAAGCTGGAGAAGGCCATGAAGCTTCTGTGAGCTCTGC